>APFE031023811.1:285013-300156 GCA_000404065.3 Pinus taeda | reverse complement strand
GAGAATAAATAATATTCATCCATAAGATCATAAATCATTTATAAAATGGATTTAAATGATAAATTATAACAAATGATAGGATGAAGAATAGTGGAAATGGGTGGGATAAGTGTTCAAAAGTGATAATAATAATGGCATATTAACGGCCCAACACTTTTTCTACTGACCCAATCCAACACTTGTTGGTTTCTTACTAATTAAATACCCTGTTGTACCAAAGCAATCCCTCGGTGCTCGGAAAGTTGACTTTGGCCTTCCCATTGAGAATCGTGTTCCTCATTTGCAACACATGCATTCGATGCAAGTTTCTCCTTCAAAACCACTTTTCCAAGTTAAGCCCATCTGAATGAACTACAACAATGAGTTCCAATATCAATAATGACAATAAAAGAAATGATCATTATTTTACCTCCATGGTTCCAAATTCCACATTTGGAAGAATGCATTCGCCATCTCTTTTGCTTCTTGGCATCAACACATCAAATCACATTGTAGACCATTTGATATTTTACAAGGGATGCAATTTTTTTTGGCATTTTTGCCCAATTTCGCTTCTTGATTCCATCATCGTCCATTATTAACATGCTACTCATGTCATGATTTGAGAATGAAAGCTAATCATGAGCCTCTTGCTCAAGCATGGACCTTCCAAAATCCTGTGACATCTTGTCACAAGAAACACCATTAACCTTGAAAAACACTCGTGCAAGAATATAACTTGACGACCTCTTCGTTTTGCTTCTTCAAAGCAACAAATTTCACATCATGTGAACATCGCCATGTACTCTTACATATTGGTGTATAAATCATCTTTGTGTTTAGTCGATGGTTTACTAAACACAAGTCGACAAACACATGCTTCTTCAAAGTAGCTGACTTTCAAATCAAGCAAAATCATGTACAACAACTTGACGATTTACAACAAGAATTCCACATTCTAATGAAACAATTTGTCACATCTCTCTTTCATATTTGGAGACAAAATCAACTCTTCCAAGTCGATATAACGTACATGTAACAATAAATCGACCACACAAGCCGACACTCATGCATGTGCAAATGATCAAAATTCTCAAGTTGACAACATACATGTTAACAAAGCAATCAACCAACACAATTCAATCATTCATGCATGTTCAATCACAATGAAACTATAAAAAAATTCCACTGTTCACACACACAAACTCTCATGCATGTATAACAATTCTCAACTCTCTCACAAGTACAATCACAAGAACAAGAATCCCATTGGTATGTACAAGTACTTAAAGAGCTGAAATGACCAAATTTGTTGCAATAAAGTGAGTCAACATACTCCACTTTCGAACACCTTCTTGGTGTAAACATGCAAGTTCAAGAATGCAACATGCATGCAAATTTGTAGTTGCAAATTACCATGTTTTCTGCATCTAAGTGAGTCAACATAACTCTACTTTTCCAACATATTGCTTCATGCAATATGCAACATACTTTCATGAGAAAAGAAATGCATCCAAATAATAAGGAAATGCATCAAAAAGGCAAGATTTGCATCAATTATAAAAATAAATGCAAGGCCTTAATTGGATAAGAAATCTAACCAACTCTTTCCAAACCATTTCAATGGCGCTTCTTTCAGCTACACTTCATCATGTGTATCATCCTGACCCACATCAATTATGGAATCCTCTTTTCCATTCCTCCAAAATCTCTTTCCACCTTTTCCAAATGTTGTGGATGACTTGCTGGATGCAAAGTCCAACACTTGTCTACAAAATGACCCTGCATCTTCTTTTCAACATGGTTTCCATTATCCAATGGGCCTTTGGCTTTCTGTCTCTTTTGTTTTGAAATTTTCTTGTGTATGGCTATCCTCTTCCAACACCTCGAAATAGTATGGTTATGAAAACCACAAAAGGAACATGTAAATTTTCTCCAAATCTTATGTGAAGATTTACCATGTTTATCATAATCAAAAGAAACTTGATTAAAGGCAGATTTATACCTTGCACATTCACCATTTTCACCTTCTTGAATAGGTGAATTTGATGAGGTAATGGCTCTCTTTGGAATACCAACAATGGTTTCAATGACCTTAGAGCTTTCAACATCCTCTTGTTTTCCATTTCCATTAGTTGCATGCTTATGAGCATCTTCTTGAAAAGTGGGTAAAAAACTTTTGCATTCCTCATGAACACAAACTTCACAAGCTTGAGGTAATGAACATGTAATGAAAGTCCTCCTTGTAACACCTTCATGTGCCTCCTTGGCTTTGGATCATTCTCCATCAAGCTGTCCATAACCAAGACCCAAATACCTAGGCCTTTCTTCAACAACAATTGGCTCAACTATGCCTTGTGCATGTTTGCCTAACCCTTTACCTTCATAGTCCATATTCATCAATAATTTGGACCTTATTCCTCTAATGTGTCTTTCAAAAGCACCAAAACATTCATTTTGAGAGGAAATTGAAGATAAACTTGAAATGCATACCTCATTTTCATGCACATACTTGGCTAGGGTTTCCTTGGCATCATGGAGTTGAATCTCCATCTCATGCATCTTTTCAAGAAGCTCTTGCTTCTCCTTCTTCATGGCCATCAACTCCTCTTGAAGTATAGTGTTCTCCTTCCTATCTTCATACAACTCTTGCACCATATCTCTTATGATGATAAGCTCTTGAAACATCTCTTCATCAAAGAGTCTTTCTAAGGAAGATGGATTAGAAATATCACTTGTTGAAGCTGTCATCACATAAACTTACACACAATTAAATTCTCCTTGCACAAATTAAAAACCAATAGCTAATTTTATAGCTAACCTTGGCAAACCATATCAAGGTTGAAATGAGCTAACAGTGCTCTAATACCAACTTGATCTGAAATGTTGGGCAAACTTGTTAATGATATGCAAGCTCCCTCATCAGTATTAAAAAATGCTTTTAGGATCGTCTCAAATTAATCAAAACGCGAGGAATTATGTGTCAAGTGTTATGTTCCTTTTATGAGTAATTTATGAGTTTAATTATTTGTTTAAAAACACATATGAAACAATTAAATGGAAGATAAGTAAAACACAGCAAAATCATGACACAAAACTGATAAAGGAGTTCACCCCTCCTGGGCTACATCTCCTTGGACCTGCTTCAATGGCTAGGCCCTCCTTGGATTAATGGTCAATTACCTGATTAAATTCACCTGTTGTGCTCCAATGGCTTTTCAACCTGCTCCATTGGATTCAAAAGACCTAAAAACCCCAAAAATGACTCTCCAAGCTCTGCAATTGGACTTCAACTTATCTAGGCTTAACCTCCTCTCCTAGTGACCCTAGGCTTCCTTAAACTTCAACGTAGCAAAATCACAAACAAAAGTGTCTTTAGGCCTCTGCAACCTATTCCATTGTGTTCATAGCATCAAAATAATATAGGAATGACTATTTCTGAGCCAAAATTGGTCAAAAATTGCCAAAGTTATGGCTTCTTCAGTTCTTCCTAGGAAATCTCCGCTAATTCTGGAAAAACTCCAGTTAACTCCGCCAAATTTGGAGTTAGCTCCGGATTTGTCGGATCCACCAAAAGCTCCACAAAACTAATCCGAAATTAATAGTGATAATCATGGATTAATTAACCACTAAAATCCATTAGCGCATTAAGTTGGCGTAGTTAACATTAACTGTTAGTGGTTAAGAGTTTTTAGGTCACATGAAGTGGTTAAGTTTGTGGTTAACTCCCAAACTCCAATGTCTATGTCTTCAAATGAAATGCGCAACCCATATTGGTTAATACACATAATTTGGTGTAGTGGTAGCGCATTGGGCTTCTGCAGGCGAGGTCACGGGTTCATATCCCCAGCCTGCCATAAACTTCTGTATGACCTTTGAGAGGGCACATGGCAGCCTCTGGGCTTGCCACGTGTCAACCTCTCACTGGTCCACCTCAATGCCGCTTGACAAATACTATGCAAACACTTGTCGCAATGCGATTGGGCTACCTTTGGGAATATTTTGGGAATATTCCCTGGAATATTCTTTTTGTTGACTGGTCTGTACAGATGCCTAGTCAGCATCCTAGTATTCGCCTATTTGACCAAACGATCAGAACGTGATATATTTCTCATACGAACTCCGTTTTGAGTGAAACGAGTTGCATTGGGATGATATCACGAAGAAGGGCGTGGTTGATTAAGTTTTGAACAATTCTAATAACTTTGATTTTTGACCAAATTTTTGCCCCTAATCCAAATTCTGATCAGTAGAATTCATGATAATCCTCTTGAAAACCCAAAAATATTTGAAAAGATGAATTTTCAATTAGAGGCATGGGACTACGACAAGAATTTTGTGAGGGAAAATAGATCTAATCATATTTTGCAGTCATGTCGAGACAGTGGTGACCTGACACAACCATTAGTGAAGGCGGAATTTCCTCAACTACTCGACAAAAATTTGAATAGTAAGATGTTGAACGATGAAAATCAAAGGATGCAAAACCACTATCATTGAATATATTGATGGGAAATCAATAAGATGAATGATAGTCATTAAAGAGAGAATCATGATCAGATGGGTTGATTAAAGCACCAAATTCCTAGTTTGTAATTAAAAAAGATAAATCAATTTGAACAGCTTTGTGAATACTCTGAACAATAGAACCAACTTATTCACATCTTGAATGTGACCAACCATTTTTTTGTAACTGGTGAAAATTTTTACAAGCATCGTAATTATAGAAAGAATTTAAAAGGAATTCCAACATAACAAGCACATGAGACTAGTCATGACATAATGAACGAAGAATAATTTGATTCGTGCAATAACTTTTGCATTAATTATCACTCAAGAGGATTTAGGTGTAATGAAGGAAAGCTTTGCAATATAAAATTTGCAAGAAAAACCAGGGGTTGATTATTAATAAATGAATCCGATAGGAATTATCCCTTCGGCCAAATATGATCAACTTCGCAATTTCATGACTCTATGAGAGATACACATTCCAATCTTGCATTTGATGTGAGAGATTTTCATGAACATGGATCAATTGAAGAGGATTCTTGATACGATCATAAACCAAATCTCGAAAGTTCAAAAGATTACATCTGAGATACCAAGCATCTTTCAAAAATAGATTTACATCAAGTGAAACCATGCAAAGAGAAGGATTATGGGAGAGAAACCAAATATGACTTAGTTCAGGGGGCTTACTAGCATTGTGATATCCTTACATAACCATCAACAAAATTTGAAGTGCCTCGACTTCCTGACAGGTCCCAAAACTTTCAAGGGTTGTAAAATCACATCCTAAATATTGAACCAGATTGTGCATGGTGTGAGGGTAACTACTACCACTGGTTTCAATAAGACCACATCTCACTGGATGGAAACCATGTTTTTCACTAACTTGACCATATTTTTCAACTTCAACAACCAAATTACTCAAGTTGAAAAATTCATCTAATCACAAATATGAATATGTATGAATCGAAGAAATTTGATGAGGAAGCTAGTTTGGAGAGTTGTCTTCATGCAAGAGAAGAGTTGATGAGGAATGGAAAGAATACTCAATGATTCCATTGTTTTCATTTTCATCATGGATAATATCACCACCTTATGTCAATTGAGAAGTTAGCACATCGGATGAAGAACTTGAAGAGCATGGAGTATCTCATCACAAGTAGATGCATCACAAATGATTGAGAACAAGGGATAGTGAGATGAAGAGGAAGTTTCGATAAGGACATCTTCTTTGACCAAATCAAATTCTAGATCTAAATCAAAGCCTTTGTGAGAAACTGAAATATCATATGATGCACCTAGGCATTTTTTATCACATACATCAACAGATTCATCATCATCGGAATGATTGTTGCCCAAGTCTATGGATTGATTGAAAAAATTGATTGCATTTGATCCACTACCAAGATTAGCAGATTGAAAATCATCCAATAATGGAAGCGCATCATCTTCACAAGGAGGATTTTGGAAAATGGAATAAATATTGAAAGCATATTCACCTTCATGTTCCCTTACTTTTTTAATGTGACTACCTTGTATGTGATCACAATTTGAACCAGCAACTCAAAAATTGAGATTGTGTGAAAACTAGCTGGTGGAGTAGGTTGATCAGGTGGATCATGGTACAAAGAGTTGTGGCATGTAGATGATAGACGAAAGCAAAAATCCAGATTAGATTCTAGACTAGAGTTATGAATAGTAACATCAACTTGCAAAATGGACGAGTTATTCTAGGGGTTCCTCCATTGAATCTGAGTCATGAAAAGCAAAAGAAGAATGAGAAGATGCATTAGGAACTTGATTTGCAAATTTCCGAACATTATTGTTATCGCATGAAGACACCCTCATCGGAACTGGAAAAGGAGGCAGATAAAGAACAAAAGGACCAATCAATTCCTCCTTTGAAATTAAAGGTGTCTCATGATTCGCAAGAGTTGGGGAAGTAGAAACATCAGGGGGTTCAAGTTCACCATGTAAAGAGACATGAACCAAATGCTAAAACTTTTTTTTAAAGAAATCCAAATCCACATCTTCTTCAGGAAATTCATAACAAACGTGAAGAAATTGATTAGATAAATCCTCAACTAATTCATAAGGCTTCCTTCTTCACTGATTGATTCTTTCATAAACATCTCGGTAATCATACCTACCAAAGGCTTGATAAAGCTCCTTTAGGAAATGATGGAAAGTATGGAACCATTGATTAACACAACCTTCAAGGGTGAGGATGAAAAGTACACAAGCAAACTCTTCATGATTTATTTCGTAAGATTCACAAAATATCATAAAATCATAAATGCGCACAGTTATGGATGTTGCATCTTGACCATCAAACTTTAACTGAGACAAGTGATAAAGAGGCTAATCAGGGATTGAAAATTAATAAATGGATAAATTATAGGAACACCCCAAGAGTAAGATTTGAGGATGATCCATTTGAGATAAGAGGTTCAAAACATACTCAACAGGCACAGCTTGTAATCTGGCCCTCCTTCTAGCACCATTTGTTGATAGTGCAAGAAATTCGTCAACCAAGGGGTCTCCCTGACCTGAAGTCCCAATTAGACCTCATGTTGTTTGGGATAGGAGCCCCATCCAGAGTGTCGGCCTACTTGACATGTATTCTTATAGATTTTCCTTGGCTTTAACTATCAACAAGAGCGAGGAACGTGAATGCGCCTTTGAAAAGAAAGGGGGTTTGCCTGGTGATTGTTCGGTCGTATGTGTGTCAAATTCACTGCGAAGGGGAGGAGAGGTGAGCCTCTAAGAGATAGGTAGTAGTACCACCCTAGTAGAGACACACATGAACAAGAAGGATCCATACAACATCAATCAAAATAGTCCACATAGATGTGACGATCATTGCAACCAATGTAACAAGAAAGATCTGTCTAATATAAAGTGGAATACTCCATGAGGACGCGACAATAGTAATAACAATTACAAAACATTCTCAATATGATAAGTACTAAAATAACCTAAATATTTCAAATAATTTAGCACAGATGAAAGCAAACGTGAAATACAAACATCTATAGAATAGTCATACAAATATTCATAATTCATGCATGAAGAATGTGTTGGCTATGAAATGCTTTTGTTATTAAATAAAAGTTCCAAGACACATGTATACAATGAACATCACTAGCTCCAATAGTGGAGCATTGGAACCATTCTTTTCTCCTCAAAAGAACTATTGTATCTCTCTAATGCCTTGAGAGAGGAGCCAAGGTAAAAAATCCTTTGCTCTTACAATGAGGGTGTATATATAACAATGAGGAAGTGATGCTTCACATTCCTTATGACTCTTCATCTACCCTCATGACTGTTTGACTTCCTATGACTTTTCAACTTTACATGACTCTTCATATTCCATACATGTCCATTGGACTTCCACTTTACAATACATTTTTGAAACATAATTTACATCAATGACCAAAATGGTGTGGCATGTGACAACTCATGACATGACATGACATGAAATTTTTAACATACACTGCTTGATGACATAGAAATGTGAAGCCACTGCTGCTACTATGTGTTGCAGGTCTGCTTGAGAATATTTCTCTTTTCACCTTCGCATGGCTTAGTGATAAGGGATCTTCAATGATCTCAAATCTTCAGTGGTGATCGCAAATTGGTGTCCCTTTTCTTTCTCTTGATTGATCAACTTGCATGATTAGCTACAAGAATATCTTTCATCATGTTGCACTCCTTGATATCCTTCTTCATCATCTCACCAAGGCCTGATAAGGTACCTGTTTCTACAATTCACTCATGACGAGGTGACATCACTATGAAATCCCTAGTCTAAGATTGTGCATATTGATCCATTTACTAATTCAGAACTGGATGGAAGGTTGAGAAAGGGGCTCAGTGACTACGTAGTTTAGGCAGTCAATGGGAGCTTTAAGCCTTAAAACTGCACAGTGCATAGTTCAGGCTCGATTGAGGGAGAAAACTATACAATTATGGAGATCAATGTGACAAGTTGAGGGATGAGAACTGGGAGAGTACATTGTGTAGTTCTGGGAGACAAGGGAGGATGGGCCATAACGCAGTTCAAGAGCTCAAGGATGAGCTTGAGGCTAGAGACTACACAATGCATAGTTAGGGCTAGAATGGGAGAAGGAATTGCACAATTTTGGGAGTCAAGGTCAGGGTTTGAGCATTGAAACTATGCAGTGCAATAGTCCTGGGAGGTAGGAACTGCACATTGCAAAATTCCAAGAGGCAATTTCATAGCTAGATGAATGACGCTCCACAGTGCATAGTTCAGGGAGGCTGGGTGATGCTAGATTGTTTGGTCGGGAAGCTTTTTAGAAAATGACTAAGTGTGGGATTGATGAGACTGGTGTGAACAATGATAAGACCTTGTCTGTGATCACACACTTAGAATACTTGATGACACAATAACATATATCATCAAAGGCACATGACAATGCATTTCCCTTCACGAAAAATTTACGATAACTTATGACAAGTGCGACACTTAAGATACACTTTACGACGAACGTGACGACATTTGTGCAACAATGCTTAAAACTTTAGAAATGAGTGTGACATATGTTTACAAGGTTAGAAAAACTCATTTACATAAAGGTGACCTCTTGAAACCACCAGAACAAGCTTATATACATGATGCGACAACTAACATGTGAAAAGACAACATTTTTCTTGTCTTGCAAAGGGGCCAAAAACTCCTCAAGGAAACACATGGAATGACTTTCAATGTTTGTGATGACAATGTACAAGACCAAGGAAGGCTCCAAAATTGAACGTAGGCCAAAATTTTAGACGATGTTGTAGCAACGACAACAACTACATATGTCAGTGTATCTATTTCCTTGTATAGCTCTTAATGGATAGCTCTTGAAGAGTTATAGGACCATCTTGACAAGATTGAGTGCCTGATATTGGATTTAGATGTTGAAGTCTAGAGGGGTCATAAGTAATTCAATGTCGAAGTCCAAAGTGTTGAAGCATTTAACTAGTGTTGGTCATCATAATTATATTTTAAATGTATTTGTCAAAAGAAAGAAAAAGAAATTTTATTATTAAATAAATTGGCTTATAAAGCATGGGTTTCATGCTTGGGTCAATTTTATTTAGGTCAAAGTGTCCATTGAAGTCTTATAGGGTTTATGCTAAGTGTCCTTGTCCATGTCACAATGTAAAGAACCCTTCTTGGGAATTAGTTGTCAAGAAATAAAATTATTTTAATGTAAATTAGGTCAATTAGGTCTCCTCCACCAATTTAGTCCCATTAGAAGAATTTGATCATGTAAGATGACTATATATAAGAAACAACTCGACTCATTTGGAGGATATCTCACATAATTTTGAATTGAAGTAGTTGGGAAGAAAAAAAGGTGTGAAGTTAAAGAAAGAATATGGAATTGAAGTTTTTGGGTCTCTCCCTCTCTCTCTCTCATGTGCAACGAAATTATGGAGCTACACCAAGGTCAAAGTTGTGAAGTTTTTGCATCAAGGTTAAAGTTGTGAAGTTGTTGCATCAAGGTCGAAGTTGTGAAGTTATTCCATCTCTAAGTTTTGAAGTTGTAGCAAGGTCGAAGTTGTGAAGTTGCTAGGTTGAAGCTATTGAAATTGCTAGATTAAACCTGTAGTTCTAAAGCTGGGTCAAAGTTTTGTTGTTTAGAAGCCGAAATTTTTAGGTTGTTGCTGGGTTGAAGCTATTGGATAAGAAGAGACTACTAAATCATCTTGGAAGGATGACTTGGTGGAGGAGGAAGGTCTGTTGGGCTAGGGTCCTTGTCTATCTCATTTGAATTACTGAAAGAAGAGTTCTTAACTTGGTTTTCCCCTATATAGTGGTTTTACCCTAGTTGTGCACCTACATATGGTGTCCTTGATCTTTGTGT
Source organism: Pinus taeda (assembly GCA_000404065.3). Lineage (NCBI taxonomy): Eukaryota > Viridiplantae > Streptophyta > Pinopsida > Pinales > Pinaceae > Pinus > Pinus taeda. Next base: position 289,786 of record APFE031023811.1, on the reverse strand, counting down.
TTTGGTTTTGGTAATTTCTTTATGAACTTAAGATAAAAGAAAAACGTAAGAAAAACAATAATAACTCAAAGAAATCACAAGTAATTATCAACAAGAGAAAATATTTTTACCTTTCTGGTTTTCGAACATGGTATCAGATCTAAGGTGAAGAAGAAGAAAAAGGTAGTTTGAAGATCTATTGAAGTAAAAAGGAGATGGAAGGAATATCATTAAAGGGATCATATAATGGAATAAGGCTACTATCGACAAGAACTATTTCTAACTCAATGAAGGGAGAAAACAAACTAGAAGGAACCTCCAACTACATGGCATGGAAAAATAGGATAGATCTCATCCTCGAGAAGAATAAAGTTTTGGATTTAGTTCGAGGGAAAATCAAGAAGCCTACAAATGAACCAAGTGAAGAAAAGAAATAAAAGTTCAGAGAAACTGAAATATTGGCCATGAACCTAATAGTGGATGGAATAAAGGACAACCTCATTCTATATATATCCAACATATATTCCACTCAAGAAATGTATGAGACTTTATCCAACTTATTCACAATCAAGAACATTGGTCAAATTGCAAGCCTAAAGAATGAATTAAGAACTATTAAGATGATGAAGGATGATATTTTGGCGTCCTTATTTATAAAGATATCTAGAATCATAGACAAACTTGATGAAATTGTACAAGAAAAAGAGCTCGTGATTATTGCCCTTCTAGGACTACCAACATCATGGAGTGTCTTTGCATCAGGAATCAACAGTTGGAAGGATACTCTAACATTCAGACAAATGTGGAATGCATTTATTCAAGAAGAAGCCAAAATATCGTTAGTAAGAAACAAGAAGGAAGATGAAGAGGAGAACATCGCAAATGCCTATTCCACTCATCATAAGAAAAAGGAATCCTTCAAGAAGTACAAAGGACCAAAGAAGAAATTAGACCTATCAAAGATTGAATGTTACATTTGTCAGAAGATGGTTCACTACAAAAGTCGTTGTCCAGAGAGTCCAAGGAATAAGAAGAGAGATAAGGATCAAACAAATATTGTTGATGAAGCTCCACCAAAGAAGAACAAGATGGAAGAATCTGAAGTCAAAGACTTATTTTCTAGGGACTCTTAGGGACTCTATCCCTTACATATCCTTCTATTCTAAGTTTTGAATTGCTTTCCTTTATCTTTTGATTTCTATAACTTGTAGGTCTAACGTGTATTGTTAGAACACCTTTTATTTTTAATTGTAGGTTTCCCTCAAGATTGGATTAAGAGGGAGACTCCACCAAATTACCAAAAAATAAGTATTATGTTCTTTGTTTCATCTTTTCATGTGTGGTTTCTCACATCAAGACTTGTTTGAATTATATGCCAATAACCTTTTATATTTTCCATATTATTCTTGTTGGATACTCGAGGGTTATGGAGGAGGCTTCAAAGGATAGACTTGAAGCATGAAAGAATTTATGTCCTTCAATAATTGATTTTGTACAAGGTTTGTTAAGGAAGAAATCAAGGTATGCCTTAAATTATAAGCTTTGTTATAATGTTCTCTTCATGCAAAAGGTATGGTCATTATTTCTTTTAAAATTCACTTTACACTACTAACATCTTTATTTCTAGGTTTTTGAATCACAAAGATTCTTGTTAGGGTGATTAGTCATTAGATTGAATCTACCCTTATTATATTATCATTCTTGTAAAACCCTAAAAAGGTTCACTGTAAAACCTTAACCTAAGGGTATGTTGATGCTAATATGGAAATCTTAGTCTACTTAGGTTGTTGATGAAATCTAGAATTCCTATTATTTTGATGTTTTGGTATTGTTATGATAAAATCCCTAGTCCTATAAGGTTTGCTATCCAAAATTATGTATCGAATCCCTATATATTTAGGGTTTGATGAATTAGGGTTTATGAGAAAAACCCTTATAATATCTATAGTAAGATCCTAGGAATGAATCCCTAGGTGTATGTTTGTTTATCTGATCGAAAACGTAGTGTCGTCAAAATTGTTGTATGTCTAAGTTTAATGTATTGATATTTGTGTCTTAGGTTTACCTAGTAGATATTGTTGTATGCTTGTGCATTATTATGAAAACCTAGATATGTATACATGACAACCTAATTGTTGATGCTCATAGTTTGTAAATTCTAGGGTTTGTAACAAAGTCCTAGTAGAAGTTTGATATTCTAGGATATGATGATATAGTTTATGATATGATGATTAAATCTAAGTTTTGCAACAAACCCTAGTAGATTCTAAAATGTATAGTAGAATTGTTATTTGATTGAATTTTTGATATCTAAGGATTTGTGTCTCTAAGATGGAATCTAGGGTTTGTAATGGATCATAGTAGAATTTATCATATATCTTTGAAAATAATATTGAGGCCCTAGATAGAATGAGATAGATTTCTTTATTAAGTCACTTTATGTTGTAGTCTAGGGTTTGTACAAAAAGAAATTGAAGTTTAGAAGTATGTGTCTCTTCTTGATTATGAACCTAACTAAGTTTAAGTATTTGATGTCTAAAGTCTATTGCTTTCATTATTGTACTGACATGATTTTGATGTAGCTAAATTCATGCTTTTGTATTTGGTTGTAATTGTTGTTTAGGTTGTGTGGGTACATAATCTTCAAGATGTTGGAGATACTCGTAAGTAAATTTGACTTGATAATATTGGTAAACATGATGAAGGTTGAATATGATCAATATGACCTTGATGTTCTAAAAAGGAATGAAGCCATGATAGGTTATCTAATTTTGATTTTCCCAAATTAAGAGCAAGGACATATTATGATAGTCATGATGGATACCTTGAATAAGAAATTGGAAAATGAATGAAAGTAATACAATGTATTGAGGATGTCTTGGTGTTGTTGAAGAAATGAAAGAAGAAAATATTTTGACTAGTTGCATATGAATAACTTGATACAAGTGGAATCAGGATGATTGAAGACCCCGAATGTTTGTGTTTACTTGTATGTATATTTGAAATTTTATTACTAAGTTGGGTTTGTGTTCATGTCTCCATAAACAGGTTGAACACTATGGGAGCATGCTTGGAAAAATGGATATATTTAGTTTATTAGGGAGAGATGAAGAATCTAATAATGCATTCTTGGGAGAACATATGTATGGCTTATGTGTGTTTGATGTCTAGATCCCGAAGAGGGAGGGTGGCATTGGTATTGGAGCTATAACCTTGTATAAACACCTACATCCTTGGGTCAATAGTTAGTTAGTAAGCCCGACGGTACCTAGACTGGTTGAAATCTTTAGTCCATCTTAATCCCACAATGATAGATTACCTTGGTCAAGAATTTAGGCCATAGCACTGAGTGTGTTAAACTCTTCATAACTTTTTTTGGAGATCTTCTATGTACCTATATAGATATAAGTAATTATGAATACCTACCTAGTTAAGAGGGAGTGTTGAAGAATGTAACTAATTTCGGTCTTCATAATTACATTTGAAATGTATTTGTCAAAAGAAAGAAAAATAAATTGGCTTATTAAATTATGGGTTTCATGCTTGGCTCAATCGTTTTTAGGTCAAAGTCTTCATTGAAGACTTCTAGGGTTTATGTTAAGTGTCCTTGTCCATGTCACAATGTAAAGAACCCTTCTTGGGAATTATTTGTCAAGAAAGAAAATTATTTTAATGTAAATTATGTCAGTTAGACCTCCTCCACCAAGTCGGCCTCAAGGAAGGACAAGTTGGCCTCATTAGAAGAATTCAATCACATAAGATGACTATATATAAGCAACAACTCGACTCATTTGGAGGACATCTCACACAAGTTCAAATTGAAGTATCTGGGAAGTAGAAAAGGTGTGAAGTTCAAGAAGGAAGTTGGAATCAAAGTTTTTGGGTCTCTCTCTCTCTCATGTGCAACGAAATTCTGAAGTTGTATAAAGGTTGAAGTTATGAAATTGTTGCATCAAGGTCGAAGCTGTGAAGTTGCTGCATCAAGGTTGAAGTTGTGAAGTTTCTGCATCAAGGTAGAATTTGTGAAGTTGCATCAAGGTCAAAGTTATGAAGCTTCTAGGCTGAAGCTATTGAAATTACTAGATCAAAATTGCAATTCTAAATTTGGGTCGAAGTTCTGTTGCCGAGAAGCCAAAAATTCTGGATTGTTGTTGGGTTGAAGTTTTTGGATAAGAAGAGGCTACTAAATCATCTTGGAATGTTTAATTGGTGGATGAGGAAGGTCTGTTGGTCTAGGGTCTTGGTATATCTCATTTGAATTACCGAAGGAAGAGTTCTTGACTGGGTTTTTCCCTAGCTTTGCGCCTAAATATGGTGTCCTTGATCTTCATGTTTTGGTTTTGGTAATTGCTTGATGAACTAATTTAAAAATAAAAAATAAAAAAATAAAAAATAAAAGATAAAAATAAAAACTCAAAGAAACCACAAGTAATTATCAACAAGAAAAAATATTTATACCTTTCTGATTTTCCAACACAAAGGGGGCATAAGGACTTCGATGTTAGGGCTATGAACCTTGGTGAGTTTTGGAGGGAGTTGGGTCAGCCTTCTGAAATACTTAGATTCATTGAGTACCAAGAACGGATGTCTTCCTTGAGCAAGATGAGGTCTAAGACCTAGGGCAGGACTTAGGCATATGGTATAGACTGAGGAGGCCATATGCGTGGTTCCAAAAGTTAGAAAAGATACTTGAGATTCCTTAGGATTTATCCGTTGTTGAGAGATATCTTTTGATGTCTATTGGTATACTATTTCAACAGAGGGTGTTTGCAAATCATGGGGTAAAATAATAAT
>APFE031023811.1:249163-273298 GCA_000404065.3 Pinus taeda | reverse complement strand
ATTCTGACATGTAAAATGGTTTATGTTGGTTGTTTTTTGGTTCTATATATTTTTTTGGGTGATATGGCTAGTCTGCCTTTGGGGTTCTTGTAAGAAATGACTTTATCTTTTAAGTTTTTACACTGCTCTCCTAGCCAACAAATCCAGTTGAAGTGAGGTCGAGAGAACAAAGGGTTGACATGGTCACTGTAAATTTTTGAAGAATCAATGCAAGCACTTTAATTGACAAAAAAAATTAAGAAAATTGATGTGATGCTCACATGTCTTATCAAATAAGATATATTGATTGTGTGTGAATTTAAAAGAAATGAAAAAAAAAAGATTTGAATGATGTTTAAATGCATTATCATGGTGATAGGAATTCTTTATTATGTATTATTTAAAGAAAAAATAATGATAATAAAATGTACTATATTGACATTAAAACAAGTTTAGAAATAATATGAATTTCTTATTATCTATTTGTTCTAAAATATATTATATATTTCTTTATTATATAAAATTGTAAATGAAAATATAAAAGTATATAAATTAATAATATTGTTTTTTATTATATAAGTTTTTTAATATGTTAATTGGTATTATTTTAGGTGGTTGGTTGGAATGATTATTATCTTACTCACCAAGTTTAAAGTTTTTTTAGTGATAAATTGAGCTATAGGGGAGGGATGCCAGTTGTTGGGTGCCCACCCTGATACATAAGACTATGACTACCTCAGCATTGAGTCGCATGTACGACATGTTGGCAATGCACCGTCCACCTGTTGCAGTAGATGGGGAGTTAAATCTCGCCTCGTTTCACGTGTTTTTGGTCATCACTTAGGCTTTAGGGTATACATAGTCGAGGAGGCATTGTTATTTTTCTTGGGGCCGAAGTGTAGGCATTCTACTGCCCCAACTATTGTTTGGCTGACGCCCTGATGTTGGCCACCCAACACTCAATCATTATGCTCAATTGGTTTCTTTGTTGAGAGGAGTGGTTTGTGTGTTGAGTAAAGTGGTTTTGGGGGTTTAGGGGTTTTCCTATTGTGGTTCAAGGTTTCATTTTTTCTACCTCATTTCTCCATGGTCATGGCACACCAACGCTTGATACAGTTGTCTACTTTCAACCTAGCCCCATATTTCGGCCGATTCAACAATGGACATGGAGGTTTTGCGCTCTAATGGGTTTTTTCGAGGGTAAGTGGTCTTTCCTGTGAATTTTTCATCAAATTCACTTGGGTTGATGGTTTTTTTTGCTGTTTTTTTACACTTTTGTGATTTGTGTTGCAGGTCAGCTCGATTGGGTTTGCAGGTGAGGTATGCCGAGGGGTCGAGGTCTTCAACGCTGATGAAGTGGGGTTTGTGCGGCTCAGTGGCTTCATCGATGGCTGTCTGATAGGACTTCATTCCTACTAGCTGCTAACTTTGTATTTGTAAACAAATTCAAACCATGGGATGTATGTGTTCTTTTATGTTTTTATGCTTAAGGAATTTTGTGTTCTTCTATGTTTTATGCTTAGTGTCTATGGTAAATTAAGGAGTTGAATGCTTTTTTTAGTGTCTCGGGTCATTTGAATAATTCCACCAGTAAAGTAAGGATATCATGTGTTGTAATAATTTGTGCATTATGGGGCTTTGCAAGCTCTAGTAGAGAGGATGGATAAAAATCTCTCAACCACTCTAACCGGGATAGGAAAAATATCCATGCCATTCAATCTTCTGAAGTCCATGGCGATACCTCTCTCTTAAGCACTTCATAAAAGCAGAGGGCTACCAACCATGTGCTAGGTCTCTAGTTCAACAGCAAGAGCATGCCCAACCACTGCTACATTGTCCAGTTCAACCATCATAATCATCACAATTGTTTGGAAGCTTCATAGTTTCTATCTCTTTTCTCAAGACCTATATTTGAAAAAGAATCCTTAGAGAGGGACCTTGATATTAAACCTCCTTACAATTAACTTATGCCTGAAAAGATCCATATAGCTCTTTGAATGGGGTTTTTCTTTTTGAATGTTGTCTTACACCATATAGCTTGTAGTCTTGCATTGTTGTGTTTGTATACTAGATTCATATATTGATAAGGAGTGGTGTACCGGTGGTTTTTCTTTTCAAATGTTGGCTTACACAATATAGCTTGTAGTCTTGCATTGTTGTACTCTAAATTGTATTGGATTAAATCACTAAGCAAATGCAAAATTGTGCTCTGCAGATGAAAGTTTCCATTGTATAATGTGCCTTACTATGATGTAAAAATGTGGTCAAAATTTAATCTACACTTGACACGCATATTTAATCCACTTGTATGTCTCGATTTCCATTGTCTCAATTGTAAAGTGAGGAGACCCCATGTTGTAATAATTTGCCCATTTTGGGGATTTGCAAGCTCTAGCAGAGAGGATGGATGAAAAACCCTCAACCACTCTAACCAGGGTAGCAACATATCCATGCCAGCCATATCATTCAATCTTCTCAGGTTCATGGTGATACCTATTTGTTAAGCACTTCATAAAAGTGGAGGGATACCAACCATGTGCTAGGTCTCTAGTTTAACAGAAAGTGCATGGCCAACCATGGCTACACTTTCCAGTTCAACCATTATAATCACCACAGTTTTTTGGCAACATCATAGTTTCTATCTCCTTTCTCAACGCCTGTATTTGAAAATGAAGCCTCTATTTGAAAACGAAGCCTCAGAGAGGGACCTTGATATTAAACCTCCTTACAATTAACTTATCCAAAGTGAATTCCCTTAACTCTGTTTGCATTTCATATGTTTAATGTTAAGTAATAGTGAAATGGTATTCTATATGTTATTGTTAGGTAACAGAGAAATGATATAGTAGAAATAATTTATAATTTTGAAATATATTTTTTTCCAGTAAAAATATATTGGTAAATATATTTTGAAATTTATATATATATATATATATATATATATGCATTTGGTGGTTTTTATGTTAATTTAAATGGTAAATTTATGAATATATGTTTAGTTTAATTATATAAAACAAAGACGGGTTAATAATTTTTTTTCATTTATTGATATATGTTTAGTTTAATTAGTAAAATTTACAATGGTTTAGCAGGAAATTATTTGTATCATTTAGTTTTATTGGCAAGTCAGAATGTTTGGACATTTAGGAAATCATTTATTTTGGAATAAGAATTTTAAAATTTTAATTTAATTTTCATTAATAGTAAGGTTTTAATTTTTATGGCATATCTAATGAAATTTTTGACTACTAATTAGAATAAAAGATTGAAATTGAGATTTATCTTAAAAGTAGTTAGACTTTTTTTTCCTTTTCAATTTAATTAAAGAAAGATATAAAATAAAATTAATGAAAAATATTTTAACTATAAAATAGAGTTGATTTTTGGCCAAGAGTATTGCTCTAAAACTGCTTTTGCTTGGCTAATAGCTGGTCTTTATGGTAAGTAAGGAAACAAGTTAAGGGCCCAAGACCTATAGGCATCCAGCAAGAGTGAAAGGCTACCCCCTTACACACCACAAACAGGCATGCATTCACTGATAGCAGCTATTGACGGTTTTCCTCAATGCTGATTTGACAAATGAGTTATAATTTTTTGGGTTTGTGATATTAATAAATTACCATATTGAATCATGATGTCCTAACAAAAAAAAATATTTGCAACTTAAAAATTTCCTCAAATTTTTTTAATTTTTTTTTTAATCTTAATAATCTGTGGTATTAAATCTTGACGAAATAAAGAAACAAAAATAATAATGCCTGGGTTATTGTGCCAAGAATTACAAACGTCTTTCAACTTCAATTGTTGGCACTTTAACATCCTGTGCCAATTTGATCACAACAATAATTGTGCAGAGCTGTTTGTTAGGATTGGAGATCATACTAAGATTGGAAGACGCCGGGTATTATGCAGTAATGGGCACTCTGAATTTATAAGGATATCTACATTTATCTCCAGCGTAGCAAAGAATCGTTTTGGTTCACTAAAAATCTTATGGCCCCAACGATAAAGTACAGCGGAGAAGTTTATGGAATCGATAAATATGTTTATATAGGTAATGCATTTCCACCTGTGTAGTTGGGAAATGTAATCGTCTATTGAGCATTGGTCAACTCTTGAGGTTGTATTGTGATGAAAATGTTGATTATACAGTATTGTGATGAAAATGTTGATTATGTATTGTAAAATTACCCTGTCTTTTCAATCCAAATTTAAGATTGTGGTTATTATGAATAACAATAATGAGAAACATGAAGTTAAAAAAATTAATTCAAATAACAGTAACTACGAAATCAACCTGAAAAAGAACGAGGATAGCGCCAAAGAAAACAAGCCATGCAGAATTTTATGACCTATTACAGTCAACAATAGGTAAATGGGTCTTCTCATAGTACCAGAAGGAGGTGGAATATTTTATGATGTGTATTTTGGGTGTTTATAAAACTTTATTAACTGTTCCTCTACATTCACTTGTGTCTGTTATAGTATAGACATTCTTGCATATTGGGTATATTATTGTAAGTTTTTATTTTTATATTTCAAAGGAAAATGATATATTATATGAATATTTTATAATGTTAGGATTAAGATTAAAAAATTATGTGAATGTATTTGATATTATTTGTTTTTATAAAATGTTGTTTTTTGTGTTTAGATTATGAGAATAATAAGATATTAGATTATGATAATAATAAGTGTTATGTGGTAGTTAATTCTTGTTACGTAATTTAAATATAGTTAAATTAGATAGAAAGAGTTGTACGCATTAATAATAAATAATTAGATGTTTAACTTGGTCGATAAGAAACATAAGCACATTGTGAGTTGTACACATTAATAATAAATAACTAGATGTTTAACCTGGTCGATAAGAAACATAAGCACATTGAGAGGGCGTAGGGTCATAGATAATTAAATCTTGGTTAAAGGTTTACAAAAAAAATATGCAATTTGTCAAATGTGAAACGGTGAAGAAAAATATGTTAATTGTGAAGGATTAATAAAATGTCTACATTGACCTAAGAATGTGATATCCAAGTCAATAACTAGATTAATAGTTGCAGACATTGCCATCTATGTTAACATGGATTGGATCTCAACTCTAATATAACTATATCCATTCTCTTGGAGGAGATATTCTATATAACTCCCTTATTTATAATATTCATCTTAATATTTTTTAAAAAAGTGTGTATCTTTATATTGTATGTTTAAAAACATATCTAATATATCATTTTTTTCAAAAGATTTGAAAAAAGTTGATAGGATATTTATTGTGACCATTTTGATATTATGTAGATGTGGTTCACTATGTGAACAAGATTCAATTTTAGTATATAATTATTTGTAAACTAATATGAATTAAGCATGGTTCCACCACAAATTATTTAAGTGGAACCTAAATAATTTTTTATAATTTTTTTATATTAAAAATTAAAAAATCTAAACTTCAATATTATATAGATGATTAAATAATTAATGATTAAGATTAATTTAACTTTATATCATGGAATAAAAAATGTATTTATCAAATAATGATTTTTTATTTTGTTTAATAAAAACTTTAAAAATGGAATATAGATTTTTTTAAATAATAATAAATACTTTAAATCAATTTATTGTGAAATTCTAAAATTAAAAAAAATTAAAAATAAAAAATAATTCTAAAATTAAAAAAAAAAAAATAAAATAAAAATAAAAAAAAATATTAGTAAAACTATGTTTTTTTTTTAAGATTGCATCATTGTACCATGGAAAATATATGCATAAGAGGATTAAACTACCGACTGTCCATTTTTGTCCTTAAATGTTTCAAAATAAATTTTTAGCTATCATTTCAAGGGGTGGGTCCAAAAAATAATAAGTTTTACGAAAAAAACTAAATTATTGGGTAAAATGATTTTGATAAGTAAATATGGGTGACTTCATGTTAAAATTAAAAAATATTTGTTTTTAAAAGTCATTCAGGGTGAAAAGCTCACATTAACACCAATATTCTACAACCATGTTAAAATTAAAAAATACTTATTTTAAAAGTCATGGTGAAAGGCTCACATTAACACCAAACCATGGTTGCTTTTGTACAAAGCATTAAAGACAAGAAGTTGTGAGGCAATGAACCATGGAGATTGTTTTTTTAAAGATTTAGATTTTTTTTAGAAATTTTTTTAGAAAACAACAAGATGTGAGGCAATGAACTATGAGGCAACGAACGGTGAAGATTGTTCTTTTACAGATTTTGATTTTTTTTAGAAATTTTATTAAGAAAACAACAAGATGTGAGGCAATGATGCAGGAGCACCCAGCAACAAAGCCAACAAACCTGGACCAGAGGATCAGAATAGAGAAAAGCTTGTTTTAAAGCAGAAAAGCAAATTTAAAGCTGATAATGTAAGGCAAGTAAGATGGATAGAGCCATGCAAGCTTTTTGGAGAACTTTCATTCTAAAAAAAAACTAGGAGAGGATCTGATCCATCCTTCCAATGTATCTTATAAATGTATAGTGTGATAGGGTGTGAGGGATCTGTTTTATGAGGAATTTTGTGAGTGGCAAGATGTAGTCGAGCTAGAGCTCGTTTTAAGGCTGAAATGCCTTAATTTTGTAATTGTTCCGTAAATATACAAATATGTGTTCATGTTCTGTGTTAATTATATATTGCTATGTATTTATTACCTTGTGGTTGTGAGATTTTAATCCTATATATGTATACCTTGTTTCATACATGAAAAAGGTGATTTTTTTTTTAGAGAAATTGGAATTTTGGGCAACCCCAAATTCTCATTTTCATCAGGTGGTATCAGAGCATTTAGATTCTGCGGAAAGAGGTACAATTTTGTTAAAGATGGAGAGTTTATGGTCTTGCTATTGTGCAGATGGCAGCAGAGGAAGGTGAGAAGATTTGCAGCCACCTAGAGAAGGATGCCAAAAGACCGAGTGCGAGAGGGCTTGGTGAGGTATCGTGTAACAGAGGAGGCTGTTACTGTAGAGGTTGGTTGCAGCTCACAGAGTTCTAGTGAAAGAATGCAGTGGATAAAATTGATATTATGAAGACCAGAAGCATATGACCAGGAGGTCATAAATTTTTGTGCCTCGGGAGTCTGATGCAGGAGCACTCAGCAACAAAGCCAACAAACCTGGACCAGAGGATCAGAATAGAGAAAAGATTGTTTTAAAGCAAAAAAGCAAATTTAAAGCTGATAATGTAAGGCAAGTAAGATGGATAGAGCCATGCAAGCTTTTTGGAGAACTTTCATTCTAAGAAAAAAACTAGGAGAGGATCTGATCCATCCTTCCAATGTATCTTATAAATGTATAGTGTGATAGGGTGTGAGGGATCTGTTTTATGAGGAATTTTGTGAGTGGCAAGATGTAGTCGAGCTAGAGCTCGTTTTAAGGCTGAAATGCCTTAATTTTGTAATTGTTCCGTAAATATACAAATATGTGTTCATGTTCTGTGTTAATTATATATTGCTATGTATTTATTACCTTGTGGTTGTGAGATTTTAATCCTATATATGTATACCTTGTTTCATACATGAAAAAGGTGATTTTTTTTAGAGAAATTGGGATTTTGGGCAACCCCAAATTCTCATTTTCATCAAGCAATGAGCTATAGAGATTTAGATTTTTTTAAGAAACTTTTTAACAATCCATAATAATCATAAAATATAATCGAATAAATTCACCACAAGTACATAATTATTATGTAGAATTTATTAATAATAATAAGAATAACATATTCAATTTGATAAGCAAATAAATAAAAAAATTATTAATTAAATTATTTAAAATAATATAAATTCAAATCATAAATTTCTTAAAATAACATTTATACTAAAAAATATAAAATAATTAAAACATTTATATCATATAAAAGAATACCGTGAGAGAGGAACGAAGGAGGTATTTTCATCGTGCATAAGTTTTTATCGAAAGATGAATGGATTACTGAGAACATGAAATAAAAAATAAAAAATAAACGTGTGAGGATATGTGTGTTTTTATAAAGATAAGGAATGTGTTACCATGGAGCTACCACGATAAAGTCGATTCCTCTATTTTGGATAATTGAAATTAGGCTAACTATATTTTCAAAGTGAAATTAAATTATTGTTCTAAGGTTTTGCGATTAGTTTTTTTGTGTAGTGTTTTCTTTTTCTGGAATTATTATAGAGCCATCCATTGTGACTTATCATTAGGATAGATGGAAAAAATGATTATATATACTATATTATATTAAATAAATTATTGATTTAATATAAAGTTTTATATTTTAAAAATATATATATTTTGTACAGAGTTTTGGAACAAACAGAGATCAGCTATTATGGTAAGTAAAAAATAGAGAAGTGTTTTGGATAGATAGAATAAGTCGATTCCTTATTTTGGATAATTGAAATTAGGCTAACTATATTTCAGTGAAATTAAATTATTGTTCTAGGTTTGCGATTAGTTTTTTTTGTGGAGTGGTTTTCTTTTTCTGGAATATTATAGGCCATCCATTGTGATTATCATTAGGATAGATGAAAAAATGGTTATTCTATATATATTAAATTAATTATTGATTATATATAAAGTTTTATTATTTTAAAATATATATATTTTTGTTATAGAGTTTTGGATAAACAGAGATCAGCTATTATGGTAAGGTAAAAATATAGAGAAGTGTTTTGGATAGATAGTGATCACGCGTTGTTAAGGTAAAAGTATAGAGAGGTATTTCAGGTAAAAGTATAGAGAGATATTTCGGATAGATAGTGATCACATGTGTTATGTTAAGGTAAAGATATTTTTTGATGTGAAAATAAAAAATGATCAGAAGTTATGTTAAGACAAACACTCTTTAATGTGAAGTCACGATTCCTATGTAATATATTAGACAGATTTACCAAACTTTAAAAAAATTATACAAAAATTTTAAAATTTTTATAATTTAAATAACCACATAAATAAAACCAAAAAATTACTAAACTAAAATAACTATAACAATAAAATAATATATTATATATATGACATTGAAAAAGTGAAAACATCTACATCTCTCGCACTTAATTTTTAAAACTAAACAATTTTTATTATATATTTTTTTAAATCATTATAAATATAATGTTATACATGGAATCTATTTTAAAAGAAATATGTAATAATGGATTATACTAACAAAGTTTCCGTTGTGATAGAGATATCGAAAAAACATGTCAAGTGTGTGAGAAGAGAGACATTGTAATACCTTTTATAAATAGTTTAGTATGATTCGTTAATAATGATATAATTATTAGTTGAATAGGTTAATTATGTAAATATTATAATTAATTAAATAAATAAAGATAGATTTGATAAAGTTTTATTTAAATTATATGTGAAGAAAAATGTTTTATGGTGTAAAAAGATTTAGTGGTGATATATTTTGAGGAAGGTGTTTTAGAATTAATTTTAAATTTAATAAAATATTAAAAGCTTAATTTTCTCAATTATTATGTTTATAATAGCATGGAAAAACTTTGACGGCTCACATTTTTGGGCAGTCAGTTGCAAGGAAGGAAAATAAATTCTCTACGAGAGCACTTAGATGATGTTAAGAAGAAGTATCAAGAAATGAAGAATTGTAATTGAAAAAAGGAAAAATGGAAATGAGTTGGAAGGAAACTTGTAGTAACAAGGAGGTATTCTTATTACTAAAAGGTTGTGGTTGGAAGAAATGTGGAAGGAAGGAATTTATCAAACCAGATATTCAAATAAGCTTTATTTTATTTTAATCTTTAAAAAAAAGGGACAAAAGAATAAATCAAACATCTAAATGTTTTGGAATTCTTTTTCAATAGTTTTATAATAAGTGTATGCTTTATTGATATTTAGTTCATAGTATATGTGTACAAACATCTTTTATTTATGAAAATATAGTTATCAAGGTAATAATTATATATACATAGCAGAAAATCATTATAACAGGGAAAAAAATACTTATAAGAAATTTTTTAAGAAGACATGAATATTTAAATGTAACAGATAAAAGGAGTTAGAAAAACAACTTTCTCATATATATATATATATATTATATATATATATATATATATATATATATATATATAATGTTTGTAACATCAAAAGAAATTTTGGGGTAAAAAATAAGCCTCAAAACAAAACAAAAATCAATTTTATAAGAACCAATAGGACTCAATATGATGATGTCAACCATGACGATGATTCACCATTTTTGCAATATAAAATATTTAAAAATAAATAAATAAAATAGAAAACCTACTTTATCAACTCGTATTTATATCCTTATGATTTTACTTAAATTTCCAGTGGGAGCACTCGTTCCATGCATAATTTAATTTTGCATCCAAGGAGTACCCATGTTGCATAATTTTGATGACCCTACTAAACCAAAAATGTGAAATACATGGAAAAATGTGATTGCAATCATATTTTTCATTTATTCTGCATTAATCACTTTTTTTAGTAGGATCCATCAAAAGTATGCAACTTGGGTACTCCTTAGATGAAAAATTAAATTCCACATCGAACGACTGCTACCACTCGAAATTTGAGTAAAATCCTAGGAATATAAGTTGGAAAAATAGTTTTCCTTTTTTCCCTTGAAAATTTGAAGAGGTAATCTAATCTTAGATTATTATTTCCACTATTGTTTTATAATATTCCTTAGGAGACCCATTTTAGACCTCAAAATATATCTAATTTGCATAATTGTAGTGAATGTATTCATATGTATCTTTGTGTATCATGGACAATAGTATATCAAGATATGCATTCAAAAATAATTCATTAAAACCAAATATTATACCATGTTACAATAAAATTCTCAAAATATATCTAATTTGCATAATTGTAGTAAATGTATTCATATATAACTTTGTATATCATGGACAATCATGTATGAAGATATGTATTCAAAAATAATTCATTAAAACCAAATAACCAAATATTATATAATATGACAATAAACTTTTTTGGATTTTTTCATAAAAACTTTTAACCTACAAATTTTGTATTTAAATTATTTATGTCATACAATCTTGTAATGTTTGTGTACTAATAATCTAAGTTGTGAAACGGAGTATTCGTTTGGTATTTGATAAAAACCAATTCATTTGGTATTTGATGTTAAAAGACATGGAAAAATTTACTTTTTAAGAAATACGGCTAGTGTTAAGCGTCAATTTCTATAGATAAGATTATATTCTATGGGTTTCTCAAACTTTATAAGTTTACTTATATATTAATTATTTTATAATTATTCATAATAATAATTTAAAATAAAGTTATAGTTATGGAATTAGGTGTTCTTATTTTATAATAAGGCTTTTAGAATTTTAATTTGATTATCTATTATTATTGGATAGATATTAGAGTCCTCTCTAGATCTGAAACCAATTTCTAGAAGTTTTGAATATGGACCTGCTCTTTTTTTCGCACAGTCTTCATGTCAAGCTGTGCTATCTATCATCCCTATTATGTGCTTTTTCTCAATGATGTCTTGATATGGGGCTGTTCAAGTCATCATTTTGTATCTAATCATGGTTTTTATATTAACTTAATATAATCTATGGCGCTTTTTCCTTTGAAAAAAAAAGATATTAGAGAATATCTACCCAATAATTGATAATTTAATTATCAATACGTATTCAAAATATGTGAAAGTTAAATTCCAAAAAATTAAAAAATCTCAATGTTAATAAGTTTTATATGTAGGTTGTGAATAAAATTATGAAATAAAAATACAACAATATTAATAATATGCATTTTAAATCATTTACTTTTCTTTTTTAATTTAATGTTAATCAAAATTAATATATTTCATTTTTAAACATCACAATTCATACATTTATATTGGTATATAATATTTTAATATTTGTAATAAAATCCTTAAAAAAGTATATAAATAATGATGTTTATGTTTTTTTTTATTAAAAAAAATATAGTGTATAATGATGATGATGATGATAATAATAATAATATAATAATAATAATAATAATAATAATAATAATATCCATTTTTAAGGTCACAATCAAGCCAGACACCAAATCGGTGTATGAGACCCTCACCTCCCCGCAGGGGATCTACGAAGGCATACATACTCTAATAATAATAATAATATCCATTTTTAAGGTCACAATCAAGCCAGACACCAAATCGGTGTATGAGACCCTCACCTCCCCGCAGGGGATCTACGAAGGCATACATACTCTAACCCCCTCTGGTTTTGAACCTGTGACCTCTTAGGAGGAAACACATGCTCTTAACCATTAAGCCCACTCACGCTGTATGTAGAAATTTTGAATAATATAACACTTATTCACAGAGATTATCCTGATTATACACTATTTGCAGAATGCATGCATAATACATAACCTCCTCTACCATTTATCATCAATTTGCGAAATTAAAAAAAACAATCGCATGCGCACATTGAAACATCAATTACACATATCAACGCAGTATGTAATGGGGAAATCATACAGCTGAAAACCCCCAACTATCTGTATATTATAATGATAGAGAACATGTAACAGTACATAGTACAATACTCCTCACAAGTACTCAGTACTATCTCCACATGCTACATACAAAACTAGCTCAGATCTGAACAAGTCACGGGTTCAAATCTCCTCCACTGTTTGCCTGCCTCTACTGCGGAATCCAAGTTGATAATAGATCAGATCCAAGTTCGAATTCCCTTGGCTTGTACTGCGCAATCCTCATTGGCAATATCAATCAATGATTGTGCAAATCTCATGCACAGCTATAGTCACAACTGATAGTAGTCTCACCCTTGCACCCACCTCTAACACTTGTCTCCATTGAACTGTCCATGCACTGAGTTAACTGATGTATTCTTTAGTTGTTTTATGAGTTAATAATTAGTGAATTAATTAATAATTAATTCACACCACTCATCACTAGTGTATTTGTCAGTTAAACTAAATACAACTAGTTCAACTAACTCAAACTGAACACAACTCCATCAACTCCTCAATCAACTCCACCAAACTCAATCACTTGAGTTCTAACTAAATTCCATCATGTAATAGCTCAACTAACCCATAGGAAAAGCGTATTTCCTTCTGGCAGTTGCATGTGCCACATCCGTAGCTCGCACTGAAGTGCTGCAAGAGGATAAGATAATGTTTATAGTCCAAATATTATTAAGAGCTAATAATATTCAACTGTTCTATTTTTTGACTGGTAGTCTAAAAATAGACTCTGCCCATATGTCTAAAAATAGAGGTCCATCTATTTTTACCAACATGACCAATCATCCATAAATAGGATCCTGTAACTCATAGACCATGATCCATATGTCTAAAAATAGACTTTGCGCCAAAAATAGCCTGCGGGCCCACTTAGTGAAGGCAACTTCTTTTCACTAAGCTCCATCATCTTGTTGCATTTTCAACACCGAATGTTTTCACCTAAAATATTATGATCACCTGTTATTGCAAACACAGTATGCATACAAGTATTCGGAAGGCGGTTAATAAGAGATTACAGGAAGTAAATTAGTTGTTTAAAGAGATGTGTTACAATGGTTTTATGTCGGCCGTTGTTACTTACAATTGCTTGGTTGATGGCCTTTGTAAGAATTGCAAAATCGATAGGGCCCTGGAGATCTTCCAACAGATCCATCATGATGGTTGTGCTCCTAACAAGGTTACTTATAATTCCTTCATCAGATATTATAGCACTATGAATGAAGTAGATAAATTTGTGGAGATGTTGAATAAGATGGAGGAGAATAACATATCTCCCACTTGCAGTTCTTATACACCAATTGGTCATGCATTATGTGAAGGAGGACTGGTTAGAGGAAGGTAGTAAGGTATTGATAGAAATGGTTGTTAAGGACTTTGTTCCAAGATCTTATACATATAAGCTTGTTACTGATGCTCTTAGGAAAGCATGAAAAGATGGATTACCAGCAGAAGCAGAGATATGTAGGAAGATCGAGCTTGGAATTGAAGCTAGGGATAGACATGTAAAAGAGTGAAGGGCATGGTCTATACATGAATCCCCGGAATATCACCTCTTCCGATAGAGGTGCACAAATTGAGACAACTATGGCATAAAGAAGCATGGCAACTGGATCTCGGTCCATTATTGACTTCTCTCCACGGGAGGCTATAATGGGAGATGGAAAGGGCAGCAAATCCAGATTAATTTGTCATAACATGTTCACCAAGGGGAACATCAAGTAGCCCAAGCAAGCATCTGTATGCCAATTTCCTTTATAGCTGATACGAAACCAATTATTTGGAAGAGGGTAGAAATGAGCTAGCATCGGTACAATATTGCCAGTCCAATAGCTCCCTCCGCAATATCTATCACAACACTATACATAGCTTGGCCTCTGTATGTCACATTCAATCTAAATTTTATATATATATATATATTAGGATTACGAGTAATTATGAAGGTTACAAGCTCTTATAGTGGAAATTTAGGTTTAGTGGGTTTTGGGTCCAGGTTTTGAATCTAGGCTCTAATACCACGTATGAGGATTCCATCCTAGGGTCCTCTACCAGATCTATATTCTCTAATTTTAAATGCAATAAAAGGGAAATAATTTATTTTCTGACAAGACATTTAAATGATGATAATTTACCATTTGAAATCTAATTCCTACAATTTAAATAGTGAACATTTCATTTCAATCACTTACATGAGTAATCTATGCATAGAGGAATACCTTTTTCGATAGCCCAGTGGAGATGCCCTTGAGCTGTTGCTCTTGTTGCAATGCTCCTCTTGACTATCGACTAGATTTACCTCCTAGCCAACTAGGAAGTAATTCCTAGCCCAGGAAACCTCCACAGGTTCCCTAGCCCTCCGAGCCCAAGTCCAACCCGATGTAGTGTGTCCAAGATGAATAATACTCCCCTCCTCTCTCTCAAACAATTCCTCCAAAACCATAGCCAAACCAAAACCAAAAGCAAGACAAAGCATTCCCTTCCTCTCTTCATCCTTCCCCTTTTATGCCCCCTTCTCTTCTCCACCTCAACCACCTCTCATTAATGTCATAACTTCTCCCTCATCCTTACATTTGACTTCTATTCTCCCAAGTAAACATGAGAGGACATTTGGGAATGTGATATGAATATAAAATTGGGTAATTAATTGGAGAGGACCATGTCTTCTCCCAAGTAAATATTTCGGGGATGAGAGATGAATATATAAATTAGTAATTAATTGGAGAGGACCATGTCTTCTCCCAAGTGAATGTGAGAGGACATTTTGGGGATGAGAGATGAATATATAAATTGGTAATTATTTGGAGAGGACCATGTCTTCTCCTAAGTAAATATGAGAGGACATTTGGGAATTTGAAATGAATATAAAATTGGGTAATTAATTGGAAAGTACCATGTCTTCTCCCAAGTAAATATTTTGGGGATGAGAGATGAATATATAAATTGGTAATTAATTGGAGAGAACCATGTCTTCTCCCAAGTAAATCTGAGAGGACATTTTGGGAATGAGGTATGAATATATATATAATTTGGTAATGAATTGGAGAGGACTATGTCTTCTCAAAATTTAAAAATTTGGGGAGGTAAATAACAAAATTTATATCAGTACCAAATTTACAGTTTCACTAATGTAGGTATGTACCAATATTTCTTGATAGCTATAAGTCCATATTTTAAGGAAATTTAAACACTTAGTAAAATTTGCAGGACAAGATTAAATAGGGCATTACAGCAAGGAAATAGGAGGCTTAAAGGGTAGAGGAGAAGGTTTGTGAGAAGCCTTGATTGCCTGGGAGTATCCAGGAGGATTGTACTGAGATCTGGCTAGCTGTGAGAGCTAAGGCTTTGTGTAATTATGAGATATTTCCACCTTGTATGATAATACAGATAGTGGGGTTTTTAGTTGAGGCTTTCCCCTAAGTATTCTTCTGTGTTTCATGTGCATTGATTCTTCTTCTGGTTATATGTGTTCAGCTTGATCTTGCTCAAATCTTTTAAGCTTTCGCAAAATTGATTGTAGAAGTAGATTAAAGTATTTTTCTTTAGTTATATTTCATTATCAGGTTAATCTACAGTCAGAATTTCTACATGGTATCGGAGTTGAGTTTATCAGAGCAGTGAACAGTATACAGAGAAGAGAATTCGAAGTTTGACATTCAGGGCTACAGGTGCAAATCAAATTCACATCATACTTCAGGTTGGTCAATAGCATTCTATGGCTTGAGACTCGAGTATGCCTTGGAAGGCAACTTGAATTACATAGCATGGAAAGATAGAATGGAAGTTGTATTAGAAGACAATGGCTTGAAGGATTTCATTGATTAAGAAATCCCAAAGCCAGTTGCAGCTAATGCACAAGAGTTGTCTGAGTGGAAGAAGTGTGTGGCGAGGGTGAGATGGATCATCCTTGAGGGATTTTGAGACCATATTCTCTCGAGTCTCCATGGGAAGGATACTCCATATTCAATGTGGAAGAAATTGAAGGACCTCTACCAGAACAGTAGCGACTAGAGGAAATTGGCGCTCAAGGACAAGCTTCGAAGAATCAAGATGGAGAACTTCGATACTATTTCCACATATCTGAACAAGCTCACCACTTGCAGAGATGAGATTAGCAGTGTGGGAATAACTACTATCGATGATGATATGGTGAGCCTCACTCTCCTTGGCCTTCTTAAGAGTTGGAATAGCTACCAGGACTCTGTGAATGGAAGGGAGAAACTGCCAAATTGGGAACGGTTGTGGTCGGATCTCATGCAGGAGGAGATCAAGAGGAGCACACGAGATGGTTCTTCATCCAAGGATGATGATGAATAAAATTTGACCTTAGAAAGTAAGGCAAGGAAAGGGAAGGAGAAGGATTCTCATTCCAAATCGAATTCTTCTCATGGAGGGAAGAAGGTTGACAAGTCTAAAGTGGGATGCTTTAATTGTCACGGGATGGGTCATTATGTGACTAATTACCCATCGAAGAAGTCCAAGAAGGGATCCTCAAAAGGATCGGAAGGTGAGGCATTAGCCTCTCAATTCGAGATGGACTTCACTCTCATCGCATGCATGGTGTCATCAATGATGGGTTGTGGTTTGATAATGGAGCCTCATTCCACATGACCAGTGATAAAAGTTTATTTAATACCTTAGAGGAGAAAGACCTCAAGATGCGCATAGAGATGGGTGACGATGAAAGGTATAGTGTTTCAGGAGTGGGAACGTTTGCTTTTCAGAGGGAGCATGGATCTCTTATCACCTTGACAGATGTGAAGTATGTGCCTGGACTGAAGAAGAACTTGGTATCGATCGCGATGTTGGAGGACAAAGGCTATGATGTTGTCTTCGGTAAGGAAAAGGTTTTCCTTAGACACATCACCATGAGACAGGTGAAACAAATTGGTTCACTAGTTAAGAACCTGTATGCTCTTGAGTTTCAAGATGCATGCAAAGCCTTGAGGAGCAAGGCAAATGTTAGAGACTTGGTGGCTAAGAGGGAGAGTAAATTACCTCTCAACATGCAGTCCTAGAAGAAGTCTCAGACAATTATGGAGGAGCCACAATTGGAGAAGTGGGCAGAGGGATCACATGCATCCATACCTCCAGGTGTGAGGTGGGGCGATGTGAAGTGATAGTCCCAAGAAGGCTAAAATTGGGCAGGTTCCATTGAGAGGTTCTATCTCATGGATCGTACCTTGCTATGGGAGCCCAAAGTACATAGTAGCAGGAGAAATCAGTGGGATTGATGCAGTCAGAGGTCAAAGTGACAGAGACTAGAGCATTCAGATACTGAAGAGCATAGAGAAGGATTGACAACAATGCAAAAAGGTTGAGTTAGCAGAAGCGCAGATTTTTTAGTCGATAGAGGCAATAGCAATTAGAGACTTTGATGATAGATGCATCATATTGATTTAGGTTGGATGTTTTTTTTGTTTCTAGAGTTGCTGGAGCAACAACATTAGAGAGAAGTGTTACATGCAGAACATTCCAAAGGTTCAGGATCGGGATCGAGTTGAATTCCTTTCTTGTTGAGAGGGAGTGTTGAAAATAGCAACAAGAAATGATAAAAATAGAATCCAGAATATTCCAATTTTAATTTGTCTTTGAATTTAAATTGTGAATTAAATTCGAATTTAGTCTCACCAGCTGCTTGAAAAATAATTAATTAATTCATCTTGAGTTAATTAGTTGGAAGTCTTTCTGAAGTCATGCAACATTTATCTCTTAAATTAAGGAGATTATCCCTTAATTAAGGAACTAAGATTGAGTTATATTTGAGTTGTAATTAGTTAGCTCAGTTTACTGAGTTAAGTCCAGTTAAATTAGTTCTAAACTGTTTGAGGAACTAATTGTGATTTATCAGTCAGTTGATGCATGCATGCACTCAACTAGTGTACTCCAGATAACTGAAGATTCTCTTGTCATTAACTCATGCATGTCTATTCTAAGAAAGACCCAGTTGAACTAAATATCAAGGACAAGTTACTATCAGTTGCATGTGTTTTCCTATAAAGGAAACTCATCCATGCAGTCAAGGTAAGGTTCCTTGAGGATTGCACGGTTTTACAGGGTGTGAGATCAGTGTGAGTGACCAGTGTTACACTTGGTAACAGGAGGATCACCTAGTAGAAACTGCGCAAGGAAATAGGAGGCTTGGAGGGCATAGGAGAAGGTTTGTGAGAAGGCTTTATTTCCTATGAGCATCCAAGAGGATTGTACTGAGAGCTGGCTAGCTGTAGGAACTAAGGCTTTGTGTAATTTTGAGATATTTCCACCTTGTATGATAATACAAATAGTGGGGTTTTAGTTGAGGCTTTCCCCTGAGTATTATTTTGTGTTTCATGTGCATTGATTCTTTTTCTGGTTATATGTGTTCATCTTGATCTTGCTCAAATATTTTAAGCTTCTGCAAAATTGATTGTAGAAGTAGATTAAAGTATTTTTCTTTAGTTATATTACATTATCAGGTTAATCTACAGTCATAATTTTTACATGCATGCAGCTACTCCGCATCAATCTAAGGCTCCTCCTCCTTAGGAACCAATAGTTCCTCCATAGCTTGTAGTTGGAGCTCCCTCTCAAGGGAAACTTGCATGGCCTTCTGCTCATCAAACTTGAGATCTCTGCGAACCACTGTCCTCCGACTGG
Organism: Pinus taeda; assembly: GCA_000404065.3. NCBI lineage: Eukaryota > Viridiplantae > Streptophyta > Pinopsida > Pinales > Pinaceae > Pinus > Pinus taeda. The sequence goes on along the minus strand of APFE031023811.1, from coordinate 254,190 downwards.
TAGGCAAGTACACCCAATAGTTGTGAGGTGTATCAGTGTACCCCAAAAATATCCCCAACTCTACTATCAGCCCAAGCTTCTTCTGTGCATCCATTATCACATGGAAATATACCAATGAGCCAAAGATCCTGAAGTGACCCACATCTGGTCTCTTACCAGAGAAATCTTCCTCTGGTGTCTTCATCCCAAGTATGCGATGTGGGCTTCTATTCTACAAATAGACCGGTGTGTTGCATGCCTTAGCCCACAAGTGAAGTGGTAGGCCTTGGTCATGCATCATTGCCCGTGCTACCCCTACAATAGTTCTATTCTTCCTCGCAGCCACCCCATTCTACTATGGGTTAGAGGTGTCGTCAACTCTCGTTTAATTCCTTCCACTGCATAGAAGTCCTTAAACTCTTGAGAGAAATATTCTCCACCATTATTGCTTCTCAAGGCCTTGATCTTCTTGCTTGACTCTTTCTCAACCAAAGCTTTGAATTCACAAAACTTTGTGAAGGTTTGGTCCTTCTTTTGCATGAAATAAATCCATCATTTACGAGAATAATCATCAATGAAAATCACATAATACCTTTGCTTCACTGTGGATGTCGTCGAGAATGGTCCACACACATCAGTATGAACTCGCTCTAAGATAGCCTTTGCTCGACTGTCTCGATCATGAAAGGAACACTTGGTGTACTTTCCCAAGGTACAACCTTTGCATGTGTCAACTTGCTCAAGTTTACCTTTGGGAAGTCATGTAGATATCTGTTGCATTATCTTCAAACCCCCATGATGCAAATGGCCCAACCGCCTATGCCACAACTCACCAATTTCTTGGCTTTGCACCAATACTACTTTCATACTCAATGCTGCACAATCATATACCTCTATTTTATAGAGATTCTTCGCCCGAATCCCTATCCTCTTGGTATGGCCCGTGGTTATGTGTCTTAGGAACACCTTTCCTTTACTGAAGACAACATCGAAGCCTTTGTCCTCCAACATCGCGACCAATACCAAGTTCTTTTTCAGTCCAGGCACATACTTCACATCTGTCAAGGTGAGAGGAGCTCCATGCTCCCTCTTAAAAGAAATCGTGCCCCCCCCTGAAACACTATACCTTCCATCATCACCCATCTCTATGTGCATCTTGAGGTCTTTCTCCTCTAAGGCACTGAATAAATTTGTATCACCGGTCATGTGGAATGAGGCTCCACTATCAAGATACTAGACACAACCCATCATTGATGACACCATGCATGCAATGAGGGTAAAGTCCATTTTGAACTGAGAGGCTAATGCCTCACCTTCTGATCCTTCTGATCATCCCTTCTTGGAGTTCTTCGATGGGAAATTAGTCACATAATGTCCCATCTTGTGACAATTAAAGCATCTTAATTTAGACATGTCACCCTTCTTCCCTCCATGAGAAGAATTCGATTTGAAATGGGAAGCCTTCCCCTTCCCTTTCCTTGCCTTACTTGCTAAGGCCAAAATTTCTTCATCATCATCCTTGGATGAAGAACCATCTCGTGTGCTCCTCCTAATCTCCTCCTGTATAAGATCCGACCACAGTCATTCCTAATGCGACAATTTCTCCCTTCCATTCACAGAGTCCTGGTAGCTATTCGAACTCTTTGGAAGGCCAAGGAGAGCGAGGTTGACCATATCATCATCGACAATAGTTATTCCCACACTGCCAAGCTCATCTCTACAGGTGGTGAGCTTGTTCAGATATGTGGAAATAGTATCGCCCTTCTCCATCTTGATTCTTCGAAGCTTATCCTTGAGCGCCAATTTCCTTTGGTCACTATTGTTATGGTAGAGGTCCTTCAATGTCTTCGACATTGAAAATGGAGTATCCTTCCCATGGAGGCTCAAGACAATATGGTCTCAAACTCTCTCAAGGATGATCCATCTCACCTTTGCCACATATTTCTTCCACTCAGCCAACTCTTGTGCATTAGTTGAAGCTGTTTTGGGATTTCTTGATCAATGAATTCCTTCAAGCCATTGTCTTCTAATACATCCTCCATTCTATCTTTCCCTATTATGTAATTTGAGCTACCTTCCAAAGCATACTCGAGTCTCAAGCCATAGAACGCCATTGGCCAACCTTGACGTATGATATGAACTCAATTTGCACCTGCAACCCCGAACTTCAAACTTCGAGTTCTCTTCTCAGTATACTATTCACAACTCCAATGCCATGTAGAAAATTTCTACAAATCCAACTCTGATTCCATGCAGAAAATTTCTACAAATCTAGCTCTAATACCATGTAGAAAATTTGATGGTAGGTTAACCCGATAATGCAATATAAATCAAAGCAGAATACTATAACCTACTTCTACTATCAATTTGTGGAAGCTTAAAGATCGAGCTGAACAATATAACCAAAAGAAGAAGAATCAATAGCACAATACACATGAAAATAATTTGGGGAAATCCTTAGCTAAAAACCCCACTATCTATATTATCATACAAGGTGGAAATACATAGGTATTATACAAATCCTTAGCTCTCACAGCTAGCCAGCTCTTAGTACAATCCTCACATATTCTCACAGGCAATCTTGGTTTCTCTCCAACCTTCCTCTCTACTCTCCAAGCTCCTATTTCCTTGCGTTGTTCCTCTGGGATGATTCTCCTGTTACCAAGTGGAAGATCTCCTTCAAAACTGTGCAATCCTCAAGGATTAAATCCTTGACAGCATGCATGAGTTTTCTCTTTGAGAAAACACATGCAATTGATAGTACATTGTCCTTGACTTTAATCTCAACTGGATCTTTCTCATAATAGACATGCATGAGTTTTTGATGAGGGAATCTTCAGTTAACTGGAGTAGCACTAGTTGAGTGTATGCATGCTTCAACTGACTGTTAACTCACTTTTAGTTCCTCAAACAGTTTGGAACTAATTTAACTAGACTTAACTCAGTAAACTGAGTTAACTAATTACAACTCAAATATAACTCAATCTTATCTCCTTAATTTAAGGGATAATCTTGCATGACTTCAGGAAGCTTCTAACTTGAATTTCTCCAACTAATTAATTCAAATCAAATTAATTAATTATTTCCAAGTAGCTGTTAAGACTAAATTCGATTTTAATTCACAATTTAATTCAAGGACGAATTAAATTGGAATATTCTTGTGGCCATATTTCAACAAGTGGTTACCACTTAGCTCTGTTATACCTACACTTAACTTACCCTTTATGAGTTAGGGACAATAATCTAGGAGTTTGTTAAGGGGGTCCATGTATGTTCCTTTCCACACCAGGGGCAGTAATGTTTTTGGAGGGTCATAGAATCATTCGAATAGTATGTCATGAATAGGAATGTGATTATCTATAGGCCAAGTACCTTTGGGGGTGCCCAATCATATAGGGGCAATGTCCTTGTTAATACCACATTTTCCCTTACATGCTCCATCATATGGGGGGTGATTTCACTCTTAGAGATTATCCTTCTAGATTTGAATATGGTTTCATTGGAAATCATGCCTTCAAGAGTTCCTTTGTCCTTAGGGTCAATCCCACTATGAACTACAAGGAAAATACCTTCGAGCAGAGGTTTTTGCGAAATCCTCTATAAAAATATTCCAAAAATCTGTTTGTAATGGAGGTCACTAGCGAAGGTGGGAAGGCAGATGTTTTGGTAGATGTTTTTTCAATGGTGCATCTACAATTTACAAACACACCAATGCTTTACTATCCATACAAGCAATGGTGCTGCATAGAACATTGTGCACCGTGGAAAATTTATTTTTATAAAATAAAAATACACAGTGCGCTAAATAACACAACGTGCCAGTACTTGAATAATCGATAGCACCAAAAAATGTTACTTTTAAATATTGTCAGTACTATATACACATGCAGCACCGGTGCCCTTCATGTATTAAAACACCCCGGTGCATACCAAGAAGGAGCACAACTATAGTTTTTAAATTTCAATAAAATGTAGTGTTATTTTCCAATGATGCACCGATGTGGTACATGTATTAAAATGCCCCAGGGCATCTTCTAAAGAGCACTGCTAAGTAATTTTTATTTTTTTTTTAAAGAGCGGCGTTATATTCAAACAAAGCAATGGTGTAGTACCTGTATTTGAACTCCCTGGGGCACCTTAACAAAAACATTGCTATATATTTTTTATTTAAAAAAAAAAAAAAAAAAAAAAAAAACGTGGATATCTTTCACACCGATATAGTTATAGTAACGCACTGGAGGAGGGTTAAATAAAAAAAAACCTCCTAGCTGTAAATTTCATTTTTACCATCGACAATGCTTGAGAGATATAAAGCATTGGTGCTACTCTTACCTCATGCAAACACCCTGACGTGAGTGCTTCTCTTGCTCACCATCCTTTCATACCATGCCCACTGCCTGACTTTCCAATTTTTTCAAACCGTGGTAAGAAAAAAATCTCCATTACATGTCAACAATGTCTCACCAATGAACAAATGTCCAAGTAATGTCTATGTTTCTCTGTAATTCAATTTTTTGGTGGATTAGAATTGCAAATTAACTTAAAATTTCCATTTAAAAAAAAAAAAACCCTAGCGATGCGATCGATATGTTCGACTCACACTGATAGCAGTGCACCTTGTAAATTTACAAGGTGCAATGCAATTCAGTGTGTGAGCATAACACACCAATATTATTGTGGTGTGTTTTGTAAATGTAAACACACTGGTAAATATAAAAATTGTTTGTCAATGTGTTATGCCCAGTGTGTTTATATTTACGAAATGCATTACAAAAATAATATTTAAAAATATAGGTATGGATCGGTGCGTTCGATAACCTAAACATTCCATACCGATGTGAAAAGGTTATACGTGCACACCGGTGCATAGGTGTGACACACCATGATGAAAATTTAAATGTGTGAACCAATAACAGTGTTTCATACATATGTGTGCACAGATGTCAATGCGATTATGATTGATAGCACACCAAGTTGGTGCATGACTATGTTTTCGGTGCACCAATGATTTTTTTTAATTGAAAGTTATGTTTCCGTATTTATAAATA
>APFE031023811.1:216222-244597 GCA_000404065.3 Pinus taeda | reverse complement strand
TTATATTTTTATAAAATTTAATTTATTACTAAAGTTATGATATTTTCAAGCAATTTAAATTTAATAATGGTAGCAACTCTTACCAATCTAAATTAGAAATTTCTCTTTCTAAAGATGAGGATCGAGAAATGTAAAATAAGGTTTGTGAAGTTACTTGTAGTTGGGAATTTCTTCTATTGGAAGTTCTCCCTTAAAGAGGATAGTGAACTTTTTCTAGTAATAAGGATATAACATTTAGGTGTTATTTTGGTTCTTTATTTGCTATTGTACTGGTTTAAATTTAATTTTTTTAATAATAAATATGAGTTAAATAATACAAAAATGAGACTATATTAGGTTTAAACTTTTGACAAATAATATATTTAATTATTTCTTAATGAACAACTCAAAAAATATTATTTTTTCCACCTACTTATCACGAAATTCATGTTTCCACATTTCTCAAATATTACATCATGTTCACAATGATAAAGACATGTCTACTTTAAATAATTTACTTATAAATACATAGAAATAGATATTTATTTTACATAATCTAAATAGGAAAGAAAAATGCATCACCAAGTCTATTTGAAAGTCAAACAAATGTCTCTTAATCATCATCATGTTATTTATCATTTAATTCTTAGCCACAAAATATTTATTAATTCAACTTTTACTTATAATTATCATTGAAAATAAAAGTCAAAATTGTTCCATTATCCATGAAGAAAAAATTAAAACCTCTCATGCATCCATCTAAGCCCATTTTTTTCTCTTATGGTCCATAAAAAAATGTAATCAACATTTTATACATGTGTAAGACCTCCTTTTAGTTTACATAATGTTGCAAGAACTATAATTTAAATATTGTAAACATGACTTTACCTCTCATGTCAAGAATTTAATCTTAAATATTAATACACATTTTTTTCATTGTTAAAGTCCTCATAGAGTTATCACTACATGATTTATATTGATTTTGAACTAAACAATAAGAAAAAGCATGTGAACTGATTAATAAACCAATAAGTATCTAAATCGAGAATAAATCTTCAATGTTGTTTCTAAATTCACTATTTTCTTCTCATTTTCCAATTTGAGAAGGATTGTGACGTTGAATCCTTATTGTCATAGATATTATACACAATTGAAAATACTTAGTTTTAAGTGAAAAAATCTTTCCACTACAAAAAAACGTGTAAAAACATATGTGAATGGTACCAATTATATTATAAAATGTCAACGTGATGAATAAAAAAGCAATATAATTAGTGAAATAAATAAAACAAAAACATACAACAATAGTATCAATGATGAAATAACATAAGTACATATCACTCTCCATTGTCATCACCCTAATTATCTTCCTTGCTTGGCATGAGAACATTGTTGTTGTCAAAAATATGTTTTGATCTAGGGTCATGTCTTAATACAAACCACCAATCCCTATCCAACACATTTAGGTAAAAAAACAATTGCTTGCAATGTTTTGGGAAAACATAAGGCTCCCTAACTTCATGCCACATCTTTCTATAGTTGATAGATATCAACCCACTATCATGATCTTCCTTTACATTATTTCGATCAAAGGTGTCCCACTACTTGAATGTAAAAATAACACATTGGAACGAAGATAAGTCCACTTGAATGATATTTTTTATCTTTCCAACATAATTTAATGTCCCTTGCATTAGATTTTGATCGCAGTAGTTAGCACAACTAGATTGGTCAAACTCAACTTCCACTCCATAGTCTTGTGTCACGCATCCATCATCGGCAACCTCCATGCGAAATGATGTCCATATGCCGACATAGATGGGATCAAATGCACCTATAAAAAAGTGAAAAAAAATCACAGTATCATGTGTCTAATAACCCGAATATAATTAAAAATTTTATATATATATATTACAATTCAAAGGTGCAGTGTGAAGTTAAAATTGTATAGAAAGAGATTATAATTACTGAGTTGTTGCACCCAATCCCTATGTTTAGCACATCCTCTTTAGCACACGGGTAACGACCAGATGCACCGTATTTCTCTCTAATTTGATCAGCAACCCAACTGTTAGGGCATGTCATTGGCATATTTTCTTTTAAATGATCAAGATAAGGCATGCTTCTCCCATTCAACTGTTTAAATTATTTCCTGTCACCATCCCATTTCCTCTTCCTATGTTCATACAATGTGACCCATGGTTGTGTCGCTTCCATATAGTAAAGAATGAATTTGGTGATGGTATCAATTTTTTAATTTGCTGATGAAATCAACCAATATATATATATATATATATATATATAATCGAAATCAAAACAATATATATATACTATATATATATATATATATGAGATCAAAATATGCATCAATATGAAGTTCAGTGTGAATATTTATTGTGTAGTAATTTGACAAATGATAAGCCTACACTTGCTCTTTATCATGTGCCTCTTTCCATTCGTTTCAAGAAGCTCCCCTTCTCTTTTGTCTTCATCCCTTTATTCGTCTCAAATCATCGCACCTAGTGTGTCATTGATTTGTTTGATGTACTCACTGGCATAATAGAAAGGCTCATATGATATATACTCCTCTTCCATAGACCCCTCGGGTTTCGCCCTCTATCAAACTAGACCTTTCAATTTCTTCATGTACCTCTCTAAGAAGAAAATCCAATGAAAAGAAACCACCCCAACTAATTCAACCTCATCTACTAGATGAATTAGATGATGAACCTGCAAGTCCATGAAACTTGTCGGCAATTCCTTCTCAAACATACAAACAGTCTCAGTTATCTCTTGAAACCACCGTGGAATGCTAGTCATATGAATCTCCTTTGATGTGATCCAATGTACAAATGCAGATAATTTAGATATGGCACGTCGTAGGTCCTGGGGGAAGTCATGGTTCACGCACCCATGCACAAGGAAAGGATAATGACACTGCACAATAAATATTACATTATACAAAAATTAATTATAAAATATCCCATTACATAAAAAATAAATAAATAAATCATGTTTTTGACATACGTACTCTTATAAGGTTCAAATGGTCATGCAATTTCAACCCCATGTTTCTGGGAAAACTAGTGACTTGTCGAACGACTAGCCCTCTAGGTTTGGAAACTACACTAGAAACAACAGTTTAAAGCAATTCAACAATTTATTCTATGTGTAATGGATAAGAGAAAGATAAAGGAACCAACCTGGAACTTCCGCTTAATCCCTTGCTTGCTCTCTCTCCCCCTTAACAGAGCTTGCAACTCCTCTTCGTACTTAACCCGCTTGGATAGTACCTGCACAAGTACAGTAACAAAGAACCGTCAAAGCATCATGATCTATTACAGCATAAAAATTATAGAATTAGATGTATAATGAACAAATAATAGCATTCACAAATGATAACACTCACAATTGCACAATCATATGGAAGAAAACTTGAAGAACTTTATTAATATAAGGGAGAATTACAACCCAGTTGTCTGATCCAGCATCATCCTCCCAGCTTCAATCCCTCTTCACCTCATGAAATAGCAAGATCACACCAACAATACAATGTTCTTTCCTCAATTACAAACTATCAGCACTTCCTTGCAATTTACAATATTCTAGCCTCTAGATCTCTTAGATGAGGGATCCATTTATAGATGTGTGCAAGGGTGTGGGTCATCCATGGGGTTTTGATCAGTGTCATTCCACTTGTTACAATTGTTTCCACTTGGAGATTTCTTGGATCTCTTACTCATCCTTGGGTGAATTCAGAGAGGCAAGTGGCATAGGAGAAGTTTCTAGAAGATTCCATGAGAAACCACCTGGCAAACTGTCTCGGACATTTGGCCATCCTCGCCCATCGCACCCCATAGAAGGCCCAAACAGTATGCATCACACCCTGGCAGTGTACCACTTAGTATGCATCGCACTTTGCTAATGGAGCTGTCAGTATGGTTCAGTTTAAGCCATTTCTAGATGGTTTCTCAAATGGAACTTTTGGGGAATGATGTAATCATGTGACTATGTTCTTTTAGGGTATGAAACAACTCTTTTAGGGGTTGATGAGTCTTGGTTTATTGACATATAAGTTTGGGTTGATGTGCCCAAATATGTCTATAATAGTTGCCCCCTAAAGCATGAAGTCGTAAATATTGATGTCAAGTGAAATGCTTTATCATGAGGATCTGAAGTTTCGAACTGGAAGGTGACCTACATAAGTTACAATACAATACATCATCATAATATAAATTTCATGATCTAGCTGAGGTAGGCATTCCCATGCTTAGCTTTATAAATTCATTTCATGTACATAGATCAGATAGTCGGCTGTAGATGCAGACTGGTGATTCTTCAGATGTAGAGTCATCATCCATGGTTCGGATGACCATCTGTGCAGTGCCTTTGTACATTTGATGTTTTTATATCCCTGAATATATCACAGCCCGGATGGATGAAACTAGAACCGGGGTCTTCAAACTCGTTCAATCTTCGCACGATGTACAAGTCAATCCATGTGAAGAGATGTTTTGAAGTTGAACATGGAAAGACATCGCCTGATTACCAGCCAATAATGTGAGTTGTTTACAGATGCGAGAGGAATCACTCGGAATGATAATGACCCTCAAGGTACCATAGTACAATTCACGTGATGTGAATATATGATCCAATGTCAAACACCATGCAAAATCTTTCGGTCGAAGGCCATTGATGTCAACCTGTCGTCGGAAGTGAGAAACTTGTCATTGATGTATGCAAGCTTCAAAGCACTGAAAGGGTTGTTTCTAAGTCAACTTCTTGGATAATAAGCTGATGTCGACAAGAAGTGACTCATCGTAGGAGGGCATTGATGTATCCCACATCTACGACACAAAACGAAGCAAATGATATCTGGAGGTGAAAATGAACTAACGACACAAGGTTCAGGAATGGCGGTCATGCAAAAAATGAAGGTTGGAGGTATTGCAGTGGATGAGACATTAACTGGATGGCGGTTTCTCAACTGAATGACTTCTCTTGAACATGTCGGTGACACTAAGATGAATTGGTAGCGTTAACCCCAAAAGATGGATGGTATGAAATACCAATGGTGAGATGACTGGTGAATGGAATAACCCAACCCCACTCAATAATGGAGATGAAGTGAAAGTGTCATGTTCAAGAGTGACCTGCTACCATAAATTCTTCAAGTTTCTTCCCTTTTTCCCCAATCATTGTTGACCAGTACCTCTTTATTTTTTTCAAGCTTGAGGAGGATATCATTGTTCTATAATTCGCCCTTCGGGCAAACCTGTCGCTATGTTTTAACGAGTCTAGCGATACTGAAACTTAGTCTTGTCTAGAATGGACAAGTTTGTCGTTATTGTTTTAACGAGTTTAACGACAAGGATAACTCGGTCCTTTTCACGTTTAGAGAGTTTGAAAAGGGATGAAAAGGAAAATCCATAAGTTATTTTTCATAAAATAATCCCTCAAGTCCGAAAAAGGATAAAATAATACAAAAGGGATGACTTTTCTGATCACTTTAATGAGCCGAAAAAGACAAGTGCTCGACTTTTTTGTAAGATAATCCCTTGAGTCCGAAAAAAAGTATAAAATAATATAGGAGGGATGACATTTCCAATCACTTTAACAAGCTGGAAAGGTCGGTGCTCGACAATCTTTTCATATTTAACGAGTCTGAAATGGGTTTAAAAGAGACTCGATTTGACTTTTTCGTAAGATAATCCCTCAAGTCCGAAAAAGTATAAAATCATACAGGAGGGATGACATTTCCAATCACTTTAACGAACTGGAAAGGCTGGAGCTCGATAATATTTTCATATTTAACGAGTCTGAAAAGGGTTTAAAGGAGACTCGATTTTGAGGAACGAGTGGTGTCTAGGGTAGCAACTGGTTCCGGTGAATTCGGAACTTCTCAAAACATGGTGAATTCTGTGAAGTGGCTGGCTAATAAGACCATTCATCGCAACTGTTCCTCAAAAAGGGTAAAACAACCAAGTGAAAGCGTATGATCGGCCAAAGGGATGGAGGTGATGGGAGTTACACAACCAAGGCTCAAAAGGCTGATAAAATAGCAATCATAGAGGTTAATTTTTTAAGGTGGGTTCATTTTTTGACAAGATTGAACCATGGGGGAACTATGCTTGGATTCAGTTTTATTTTTACACAAGATCGAAACGACAAAACTAAAAATTGAAAATGAAAATTGAAAATGGGTTCATTTTTTGACAAGCTTGAACCATGGGGGAACTATGCTTGAGTTGGTTCGCATGCCCCCAGAGTGATGAAAGGGAGAGTCTCTTGTAACCAAATGGAAATCACTGTGGTGAACTAGGACAGCTTCGTCCAGAATAGACAAAGGTGAATGGTATGATAGACTAATCACATAACCTACAAGGAAACTCATCTTTACAACTAGGTGCAACGACAAAACAACAAAACTAGAAATTGAAAATGAAAATTGAAAATGGGTTCATTTTTTGACAGGTTTGAACCATGGGGGAACTATTCTTGAGTTGGTTTGCATGCCGCCAGCATGATGAAAGGGAGAGTCTCTTGTAACCAGATGGAAATCACTGTGGTGAGGTAAGATGGTTTCGTCCAGAATAGACAAAACACCTCTTTGGCTTCATCCAGAATAGACAAAGGTGAATGGTGTGTCAGACCAATCACATAACCTACAGGGAAACTCATCTTTACAACTAGGTGCATGCCCCCCAAGCTTCATTACATTCACTAGATTACTCGTGGTTATCAGGTGGATGGAATGAAGATTCAAGTGATACCATTAATGTAAATGGACCATTTAGGGATGATGATTGACTTGGAGCTATGCTTGAACTGGGAAATGAAAGCTGGTAAATGGTGACAATCTTGCCTTCATGCGGGAAATGCATCACTCGAAAGAGTGTTGAAACAATAGCTTAAACATAGTCACGCCCAAGAAGTAAATTGTAATCTAAAGGTCCTAGGGCTATCATCATGTTCAGATGAACGATTTTCCCTCCCAAAGTGATCGATAACTTAGGAAGGATCCCTAACGGTCGACTGGTTCCTTTGTTAAAGCCTAACAGATTCTGTGTAATAGGCATAAGGCGAACCAAGCACTTTCCAAGTAGTTGAGGAAAGGATATTCACTGATGCACCTTCATCTATGATAGTGCCGGACATGATCATTTTACAAACTTGTACTATGATCCGGAAAGGTACATAAGAAGGAAGGCAGTATCTTGCCAGTCAATTCCAATCAAAGGAAGTGACTAGATTACTTGGAGGGGGTACCGAAGAAATGGGGGAATTAACCCCTTGAGTTACGAGAACTGGGAGGTTTTCCTCCTGTCTAGATGGAACAGGTGGATTGTCCCCAAGTTCGTTAGAATCCGAAGTAACATAAAGAACTTGAACAGTATCATTTCCACTCTCTTCGGGAAAGGTACGATTATCTGAAGGTGAAACTGAGTCAACTATTACCTTGACCTGTTGACTTTGGTCAGATATAGACTCATAAGATTCACTCTCAGAGAGAGTGGTTTCAACCGACGATTGATTTAAGTCAGTCGGTTTTTCAACTAGAGAAGGACTCAAGGAGAGTTTCAAGTAACCAGATCGAAGACGTTGCGGTGAGGCAAGATGTTTATCCAATACTCTTTTGGCTTCATCCAAAAAAGGACAACAGTGAAGGGAATGATTACCTTCACATAACCTACATGGAATTTTGACCTTTCCCTTCTATCCATGAACTTCACTGTCACTAGTTGATGGTGTGTTACCAACATGATCTCCAGAAGTTGATGACACGGGATGGTGTGAACGGGGAGACCATTCTTTCAAGATCCGAGGAAAGCAAGGACAATCTTGATGAAAATGGTCTACCGTACAAATTATGCATGGAAATTTGGGTTTGGGAAGTTTAATGTACGGATTTTCACCAGATGATGCCTTCAAAGCAATGGTTGCTTGGTTGTCCCCTTGCTAAATTGGCTTCTTCTTCTTATCCTTCCCTTTCTTCTTCTTCTCAGCCACCTGGTTACTAGTATCACTACTTTCACCAAGCGAAGAGGAAGAAGGGGAGGGAGAAACAAACGAGGAAGAAGGCGAAGGGTCAACTTCAGGATCAACTGGGGGTGTACTTGATTGCGGGGAAATCACGGCATTTTGAACCACAGAGGTTGAAAACAGCCATACTAGCAGGCCAATGGTAATTCCCAGAAGGGACAATGTGGCCATATAAGGAGCACCAATATTCCCCCAAGAAGGAAAAGGACGAGGATTCCCCTCAAAAGGGATTCCTTGATTGGTGGGTTCCGGATTTGTCTCCATATATCTCAACCTAAGATCAACTAAGGAATAGGGATGTTATTCTGAATTCAATTAATTTTAATGACGCTTTGACGCAACTTTTCTTTTTCAGTATTTAAGATTCGAGAAAAAGCTAAAGATGACTCCAATCTCCTTCGACTTTTAATGAGCCTAAAGTGACAAGTGCTCAGATCGACCTTTTCTTTTAAAGAGTTGAAAAGGAATGAAGGTGACTACTCTGGAAAATCTAGACAGAGGGATTACCAAACCAATCACAAAAATACAATATACACCTTGGTGATAAATTAAATAGCAATTACCAAGGACTTATGTACAGCAGTCAATCTTCCCAAATGTTGTGTTCAGTGCATTGCGATCAATAATATGGCAAACTCAGCTTCCTATGGATAAAGGATATAAACCTATTGTGGTCTCCCAATATATACTCGATGGTACGGGGAGCATAAGTCCACGCTAGTACTTATCGTATCGAGGAGGAGGAATCACCCAACCTTCGATGAAAACGATAGCCACTAGTTTTAACGACGTCGGAACATGTCTCTAGCATAGACCTCTAGATATGTTGCGTTAAGTTCCAAAGTGTTGTTAGTTTCATTGAAATTTATTTTAGAGTTGATCTTGTTTAGAGTTTGCCTTTCAATGGTTCACCGCATGATGTTGATTTTGAAATTCCTAAATGCAATCTACAATGATAAACAATCTTTGTTTATTTTGAGCAATGAAAATCCTAGCTACTAGGGAAAGAAGATTACAATTCTTTCAAACAAAGAGCAAAGAGCACACACTAGTGCATTTTCCTAAATCATTTTTCGCACACAAACTAGAAATGCTAAATGCAAATGCATGTATTTGTTTTTGTTCTCCTTAATGTGAAAAATGCCAAAAAGGAAAACTAAACGCAGCAAAGATCTGAAATATTTTATTCAAAGCGACATTTTTGACAATTCCTTCTTCAAAACAGAAAGGAAGACTTCACGACACTTTTCAATTTTGAATAAAAATGCTTTTGACACTTCGAATAAAAATAAATCAAACCAAATACGTGAAGAAAAGTTCAATCGACTATCAAAGGAAGGAAGAATCCATGACACTTCTCTTTTCGACACAAAATGACAATTACGACACTTTTTATACCAAAGCGACAGATCGATTTAAACAACTTTTAGACAAGGGATTGTAAATGATGAACAAATACACAAAAAACATATACTAATCCTAATCTAATGGAGGTTGATCTATGTGAGGCAAGTAGGCTTCAGTAAGGAGGCACTATTCATAAGCAGCAAAACAACTAAACAAAACTGAAAACAAGGTCAAAAACCCTCAATTTCTAGAATGGAAAAAGGTTCAGTCAGTCATCGCACCTGGGCTTCACAGAAACAAGGATGCATCGCACTTTCTACACTTGGGAGGTGCGATGCATACTGGGTTACAATGAAAGACAGTGCAATGGGCCAGGGAGCGCAATTGAAATGGGTTTTGGCTCAGATGTGCAGTTGTTTTCAATGAGTTGAGCTAAGTTATGATGGACAGTAAAGAGAAAGTATAGAGGAATGTCTTGAGAGGTTACTGAGCTACCAAAAGGGCATCTAGAATGCTTGTAAGTCAAATGTTTAATTCATAAACTAAACCAGAGATTGACTGAATCAGCATTCATCTACTATGCAATTGCAGAGAAAGATTAGTTCGAAGGCTACCTGGCTGACTTCAAGCTCTGCCAATAGTTTATAAAACAAACAATAACAACAAAAAAACATATGTTCTTCCCCAGCAGAGTCGCTAATTTGTTTCTAGGAAAACTAGTGTCTTGTCAAACGACTAGCCCTCTAGGTTTGGCAACTACCCTAGAAACAATAGTTTAAAGCAATTCAACGATTTCTTCTATGTGTAATAGATAAGAGAAAGATAAAGGAACCAACTTGGAACTTCCGCTTAATCACTTTCTTGCTCTCTCTCCCCCTTGACAGAGCTTGTAACTCCTCTCCGTACTTAACCCATTTGGAGAGTACCTACACAAGTACAGTAACAAAGAACCGTCAAATCATCGTGATCTATCACAACGTAAACATTACAGAATCATATGTATAATGAACAAATGATAACATTCACAATTGCACAATCATATGGAAGAAAAATTGAAGAACTTTATTAATAGAAGGTAGAATTACAACCCAGTTGTCTGATCCAGCATCGTCCTCCTAGCTTCAATCCCTCTTCATCTCATGAAATAGCAAGATTAAACCAACAATACAATTCTCTTTCCTCAATTACAAACTATTAGCACTTCCTTGCAATTTACAATATTCCAGCCTCTAGATCTCTTAGATGAGGGATCCATTTATAGATGTGTGCAAGGGTGTGAGTCATCCATGGGGTTTTGATTAGTTTCATTCCACTTGTTACAATTGTTTCCACTTGGATATTTCTTAGATCTCTTACTCATCCCTAGGTGAATTCAGAGAGGCAAGTGGCGTAGGAGAAGTTTCTAGAAGATTCCATGAGCAACCACCTAGCAAACTGTCTTGGAGATTTTTCCATCCTCGCCCATCACACCCCATAGAAGGCCCAAATAGTATGCATCGCACCCTGGCAGTATACCACTCAGTATGCATCGCACTTTGCCAGTGGAGCAATTAGTATGGTTCAGTTTAGGCCATTTTTGGATGGTTTCTCAGATGGAATTTTGGGGAATGATGTAATCAGGTGACTATGTTCTTTTAGGGTATGAAAGACCTCTTTTAGGGGTTGATGAGCCCTAGTTTATCGACATATAAGTTTGGGGCTGATGTGCCCAAATATGTCTATAACACCCCAACAAATGGTCTTCCACAGTGAAGCAACGTCATAGTGGAGACCCATATAAATAAGGCACCCTCACACTCATTATAACTTCCTTTACCAAAGAAAGATCGTCTTTCTTTAAAATCCTTGGGACATCACCTTCTTTGAAAGACCAAGAGGGACCAACCTCTACTCTAGTTTCTTTTCTTGACCAATGTTTCTTTTTAGTTTTTGAAGAAATAATATATCTCCTAAGAGCCAATGTGTCATATTTCGATGATATGTGCCTCCATAAAGAAGATGAAACATTTTTAAACATATGCATGGGATCTAGTAAATGGGAAATCTTAAGATGCTCCCAGTATGGGAGCTCATAAAAGACATATTTCCTTTTAATCCCAATGCGCAATTTCTCAACATAGGTGTCAAAGAACTCTGGATCATTGAACATAGGCTCCCCATTTGAATCGAACATTTCTGCAAACTCCTTCTCCTTATCTATCTCATATTATCTAAGTCATTCAGATAATGTCATTATTGTAGGCCTTTGGGTTCTCTCTGGTTTACCATTGAAAGCGGATGTTTCTCTTTTGTAAGGTTTTTCTTCCAGGAGGAATACCTTGGAGCAACCATACGCTAGATTTCCTAGGTGGTTGGACCACCTAGCCTTCAGAGAAGGTCCACAACATTTACATCCATGATACCCTTTTGTTACAAGGCCTGCGAAATTACTGTGTATAGGCCGACATGTTAGCGACCATGAAGATAAGCACAATTACAGGAAATTAGATTAATATGCAAAGCAATATTGTTACATATATAAATAAATCAATACAAATGTAATTTACTATAGCATTTGCTCCTAAGCCTAGATAATCATGTATGGTGTAAGCACATATTCCATACAATGTAAAACTCCTCTCTATTGCAATGGGTCTTGATACATCGTACACATGTCTCCCTTCCCATAATTACTTCAATTCATTTACCAATGGTTGTAAGTAGACATCCATGTTCTTCGCTTGTCTTCTACCAAGGACATAAGATGTTCATTCTTCACAGACAACCATGGGGGGTTATTGCTATTGATCATTACTATAGGCCAAACAAAATAGTTGGTGTTCTAGCAGGAATATGGGTTGACACCATTCATGGCTATGCTAAATCGTAGACATCGTACTTCATCCTTGAATTTTTCAGGCCATTTATCCTCTATATGCTTCATGGCTATTAAATATGTTGGGATTTGCATAACTCCTAACTCACTTTTATGTGAAGCATGCCATCCATGCAACATAGCTAATTCTTTGCAACAAAAGAACCTTTGAATCCTTGGGATTATAACATGTGCCTCAATATCTTATGAGGAGGACCATGTGATTCACCCAGTTTTTTTAATTATGGTACCTGTCATGCCCACATTTCAGACATATATCTTTGTTTGCATTTTCTCCTCTATATAAAATATAATCATTTGGACATGCATGATATGATATGTACTCAATGTT
The DNA here is from genome assembly GCA_000404065.3 of Pinus taeda. NCBI lineage: Eukaryota > Viridiplantae > Streptophyta > Pinopsida > Pinales > Pinaceae > Pinus > Pinus taeda. Next base: position 232,022 of record APFE031023811.1, on the reverse strand, counting down.
GGATTTAATGCTTACAAATTATATTTAAGATGTTGGTTTGATATGGTTGAGAAATTCTCTCAATCTCTCCTTCTAAGCTAGGAATAAGTTAGATCTAAGAAACTCTATATATTAGAGTAATCTTTGAATGTAATACGTGTGTGTGTTGAGCGCATACACCTTTGTGTGAAATATATTAATACTTTCAACTTTTTTACCATGGTATCAGAGCCTATCTAGGCTAACTCCCTCATGGGAGGTCCCATGGGCATAGGGAGAATGTAATTTGTTTGCAGGGAGACTGTAATTTGTGGCATCTTTTGCAATGTGCATAGTTGAGGTGTACATGTGACATGAATCCATTGAACACCATTTGATGTGAGTTGAGAACCATGAGCTTAGAACTGCGAACAATCCTACATAGCGGAAGAGGGGTATATGTTTGCTCACCAGCAATGAGAATCTTCAGGAAGCGAAGACATGACCTACCACACGGGTCTAATTCAAATCTGTGGAGATCACTAAGGTCTGAAACACAAGTTTGTGCCACGTTGGAGCTATTTTTTCCACTGTTGATCTGAAAGGCAAACATGAATTCAATATGTCAATCCCACCCCTTTGGCATCCTTGACCATGAACACGTTGTTAGATGGGTGTGTTAGAAGGAAGTCTTGCCCTACTTTTTGTTTGCGCAGCGGAAGCATGGTGTGGTTTGATCGAGATTTGAACCAAAGATGATCGGTGAGCTATGTACTAAGTGAAGCAAAAAACATATCACTGTGCATGGAGTTATAGTAAAGGCATGTGTTTTGATGGTACCATATGGAACACTTAGCAATTTTATTTACAGTTGTTGTTGGGAATCCGATCCATTTATTCACAGTCTCTGCAACGTAATCAAATACATATACAGATGAGAGCAATTTGAATGTAGTCATTACAATGCAAGAGCTTATATCAATTGTTATAGGGTGTGGATATTGGTGAAGCTTTATTTTTAGAATAGCTCAGTGAAAAGGCTCAACATGCATGGTTGTCCAGATAGTACAGTAGTTGCGGATCTTGGGAAGAATCTCTCATTCATTGCAAATGTGGGAGAGGTCTTCTAATGAGGTTATGTGACGGCTTGGGACGTTGTTCAGTAATTGACTTTGGGAGGTCCTTGATTCAGGAGTTTAGGGGTTGAACTCAGGAATCCAACTTGCCGAGTACACCTTTACGAGGGCTATAAGGCGAATAGATGGAGTCTATACTAATAAGTTGTAAACCAGTTAAAGAATGACCGTGTATTTTGTTGTTTGTGGATGATTTCAATAAATGTATGTAATGTAAGCATTAAGAGGGGATGTTAGAGTTATTTCTTACATCTTATATTTAAGATGTTGGTCTGAGATGGTTGAGAAATTCTCTCAACCTCTCCTTCTAAGTTAGGAATAGGTTAGATATGAGAAACTCTATATATTAGAGTAATCTATGAATGTAATACGTGTGTGTGTTGAGCGCATACACCTTTGTGTGAAATATATTAATACTTTCAGCTTTTTTATCACTCAACACCCAACATTTTCAATAATTTCTTTGCCTCTTCAGAGCTACCCGGCAAAACATTATCACCTGAAAGAACCTTATCTTTGAATAACCTATAGTTGGTGGGGAATATTATTGTACAATTTCAATATTTAATGTTTGTGAAATCGACCATTTTTAATGTTGATTGTGTGACAATATTTCCCAAAATATAAGGGAATTGATCGATCATGCTAGTGAATTACCTCAATATTATCGAGAAACATGTATTCGACATGCCAAAATTTGCTTTCAAGTTATACAACAACATCGTTGTCCCCAGTTGAGTAGACTTTGACTTTTTGCCAAGTCCAAAGAAAGGGGTGGTGGAAGCATATTTCAGGATTTTGAATAAGGTATTAGTAATATGAGCATCATCCCTAGCTCATCATTCTAGAATGCATCTAACAACAATTCCTCTATGGCAATCATATCCCGTAAGTAATCATCCATACCAACCTCTATTTGATTGCCTCCATTTCGAACTTGTGATAAAGAAATATTATTGTTGTAGTCATTTTGAATTGGTGAATATGGACATAGTGGGAATTGAATAGGTGGTTGATTCAACAATTATTTGTATGCTTCCTATCCGAGTATTTCTCTTAATGTAGCCTTCTCTTGAGTTGACATTGTAGTGGGGTGCACTGGAAGATGGTAAGTGGGTCACTCATCATCCTTAGAATCCTAATTTCAAAAAATATTGAATGTCATTAGTACAATATCAATGATATTAGTAAGCACATCAATGAAATTGGTTTGTTGAAATTACATTATACTAAACAATTATTACCATTGTTGATCCAAGATTGTGGCTGGAAGATGCCATGTTCCAATTGGCAAGGTGAAGAAGTTGTCCATTTTCATCTACCAATTGCTTGTGATATGTTGCTACTGATAAGAGCTTCCAACATTTTTGAAATGGAGGAATATTTTCTGCATCTAAACTCGATTATGAATCAGGATCCTGTAAATTTGGATACATTTTTATTCAAATTGACATGGATTAAAAAATATATATTCAATTAGATAAACGAAATATAAACAAAAGCTAAATTCGCTGGAGATGGAAAGGGAGAACTCTGTGAAGGGATTTGATTACCAATACAAAACAAGCTACAATTTGAAGAATTAGGCATTTGATATTATTGAGATTTTGTCTCTGCATTTGAGAAAAAAATAGAAATAAAATTTTGCATGCATATCTAAAATTAATCTCGAGAACCATATAACGACAATTTGAATTTCAATATAGTTTTCAAATCATTTTTCAAGAATAAGGCGACTTTAAGCGGAAAATGTATACTTTGAACTATTATAATTCATGTGGATGTGTCCTAAAGGATAATTTGAGATTAATATGTCATTTTATGTGAAAATAAAGTTTCAGATAGTTTTTAAACTCTGTCGGTGCACTTATCAAAACAAAGCGCAATGATGCATTTAAAAAATACCAGCGTTGGAGCATTCAAATAATACCCACACCGGTTTCCGATATATATATAATATATATATATAATATATATATAATATATATATATCGGTGCTCTTGTACAAAAACGCACCGATGCGGTTAAAAAAAACAGCATCGCTACACACCTGTTTCTGAAATTTAGAAAATAAAAATGAATTCAACCAACTCGGTGCTCTTATAACAATTATAGCACCAATGATTTTAAACAGAAACCACACCATTGCGCTAAAAAAATTAATCGCATCATTTCAGGGTTTTGAAAAAAAAAATGTATCATGGCGGTGCGTTGAAAATTTTTGGCACCCCGGCAATGTCCATGTGCTTTTATTATAAAAGCACAGATATGCTTAACTATCAAACAAAATGATGCTCGAATAAATTGAAAAAAAAAATACCGCAATTGTTTTCTTTTCTTTTTTTAATTCAAAAATGAACAGCAATTGATTTTTCAAAATCTAATTTCATAGTCTTTTAAATAGTAAAAAAATATTTGCTATTAACAATGTAAACTATCAAACGGAAACTGTAAACTCAAAACGAAAACTCTAGCCAAAAAATAGGAAAAAAACAACTCAAAAATGAAAAATGTGTGCTGGAATAACATATTTTTTTTTCCGTAGGTAAATTTTCAACATATTTTAAAAATAACAATGAAAACAATTTTTTTTGTGCAAAAAACATCTTGAAAATGAAAAGTGTTGATGTTGGAATAACGTCTTTTTTTTAGGATATATTCTCAACATTTTTAAATAATAGCGGTAAAGATAAAATATCATGACTCCAAAAAACCTTAAAATTTCAAAAGAAAATTGAAAACAAAAATTAAGACAATGAAAAAAAAAAACAAAGTTTAAAAAAATAATAACAAAGTAAATAAAAATATATATTGAACAAACAAACAACAAAAATCGAATGCAAAATTAATTAAAAAAAAAAAAAAAAAACAACAAGCATAAACAAGGCTACATAGTAGTTAGTACTTGCCGCTATAGCCTATAATATAGCTTAATGAAATAAAAAAATAACAAAGACAAAGATTTCATCACAAAAAATAAAACAACTAATAAAATATTTGTATCTTGTATTATTGAATATCGTCACTACAAATTAAGAAATTGATTAACTAATATTTATTTATTTAAGATACATATATCTATATGTGTGTGTGTTTTATTTTATTAATGTATAAAATTGTCTATAATTAAAAATTATTAAATATGTTTTACTCATGAAAAATAGAATAATAAGAAAATTAAAAAGATAAAATCAAAACGTTAAATAAAAAGGAAATAAACAAAAAAAAAAAAAAAAAAATAGGAACAATAGAATAGAAGTTACTAAAACCTCAATCAATCAACTTACAAATAAATAAATTTAAATAATAAAAAAATAATAATAATTGAATTCATAATGTTAAACTATGGATAAACGTCATAAATTTTTGGAAAAATAAAAATAAAAACATAATTATGATAAAATTAACAAAAGAAAAAAACAAATGGACAATTAAAAAAACAAACAAATTAAAAAATATTTAAAAATAAATGACACATTTAAAAAACAATCATAAAATAAAAGAAATTCAAAAAAAAAATGAAAGAATTAAAATAATAAAATAAAAAACATTAAAATACTAAAAATAAAACAATTTTAAAAAATATTTAAAGAAATAGGAAAAAAAGCATTAAAAATGTTAAGAAATTAAAAAATAAAAACAATTATGAGAAATTTAAAAAATAAATCGGCACTAGGGTCGAGGCCCCATGGGCCCTAGCGCAGGGCTCAGTCAATTCCGAGGGTCGAAGCACCTCAAACCCGTGGGTGGCGCTTAGTCGATTCTCAAAATCAAACAAGCATCGCTCAGGGGCCCAAGGGGCCTCAACCCTGAACGGGTGGAGCTCAATCGGCTGAGCCCCACCTAGGGACCTCAACCCTGGGTGGGTGGGCTCGTGTGAGCTCCAGCCGCGAAGGGTCGAGCCCACTCAGGGACCTAAGGGGCCTCAGCCTTAGGCAGGTGGAGCCCACCTGCTTGGGGCCAAGGTCCCTCGAACCCCTGGACGGGGCTCAGTCGATTCTAAGAATCAGCGAAGTTCCGTCCAGATGCCAAAGGGCGCAGTTTTTTTTTCCTAAATGTTTTTTAAATTTTTTATAATGTTTACTTTTTATATTAAAATTTAAATTAACTTTTTTTTATTGTTTTAAAAAAAATATATTTAATTATTTTTTAATATATAATTTTGTTATTAATGTTTTTTTCCTAAAATTTAAATTTTAAATTTTTTCCAAATTTTTAAAATGTTTTTAGAATTGTTTTTTTTTATATTTTCATTTTACTTTATTTCTTTTACTTTTCCAATTTTTTTTTATTTTTTATTTTTTAAATTCTCTTTATGTCTTTGTTTTTAATGGTTTTTTTATAAATTTAATTATATTTTTATTTTATTTTTGTTATTTTTACTTTAATTTTTATGTAAATCATTTTCTTTGGAATTTAGTTTTTCAAAACGCATTGACAAACGAAATTTTATGTGATTTACGCTAAAGAATATCTCATAAAGTTTCAAATGTTTCTGTATTCAAGCTTTTGTGATCCATAATGAATTAAGCAAAGTCTTTTGGTAGAAATCACATGATAGAAATTTTTTGGCCGATGCGTTTCGAACCAACAAGTGTGATTCATCATTAGGACCAGATGAAGAGGCAGACCATGGCATAGGCTCAAATAGAGAGCAATGTAGAGACATAATTTCAAGTAACGACTATATTTGAACAATAATATTTAAATTATAATATTAATATATTAAAAACAAATATTATTATGTAATGGCTATATTAAACAGCGAGTTTTTGAAAAAAATTATATATTTAAATAATGGTATTATTTCATTAATTTATTAAAAATATTAATATGTAACAGCTATATTAAACGGCTAGTTTTTGATCAAAGAGATATAGAAAAGTCGGTGAAGGAGCGCGCTATTAAGGCGCTCCATCCGCAAAGGTCACCGGTTCTAGTCTCGCCGATACCAAAAAATCCAGCATGGTTACCGCTGGTGCGACTCAGGCTGGGCGCGATCCCCGGGTGACTTTGACGGCTTAGATGCCCCTGAGTCATGGCCTCTCAGCCACAGGGTAAGAGTGATTTTCAAGATTCACCCACTTATCAACAAAAAAAAAACGGCTAGTTTTTGAAAAATAATATCTAAATTAATTTATTAAAACCAAATATTACTAGTTTTTGAAAAATAATATTTAAATAATGATATTAGTTTATTAATTTATTAAAAAAATATAAATATGTAAACAGCTATATTAACGGCTAGTTTTGAAAAAATAATATTAAATTAATTTATTAAAACCAAATATTACTAGTTTTTTGAAAATAAATATTTAAATTGTGATATTAGATTATTTATTTATTAAAAACAAATATTAATAGGTAACCACTAAATTAAACAACTAGTTTTTGAGAAGGACCACACCCTAACACGGGGTAGGCCCTCCGCAGTACACCTAGGTCTAGGCCATAGACTAGGTCTGTTTCCATTGCAGCTTGCCCATAACCGGCCGACGACCCCTGTTTCTTTGTTTCCTGCTTAACTCCTGAAACGGTGACTCGAGCTAGCGTATTCGGTTTACCGATGTAGGGTTTCGTCTCCGCCTATGTCAATTTCTCTGGTTTACGACGACAGCTGGTATAACCTCTGGAGCAACAATGGAGGGTGACCTTATAGATTATTCAGAGGACCCCCTTGAGGGCATCTCCATTTTCGGCAGACAGACTAGCAACGAAGCATATTTTCCGTTCAGCATAGAGCTCACTGAAGTTATTGCTCCGCTTTCGTCGCTATCAAGACAGCCCAGCGTCGTTATCGACCTCCCGGAGGTTCTTGTGACCTGGTCGGCTTCCGTTGTGCATCCCCTAACGCCGATCCCCCATCATTTTGGCCCCAAGACTGCTGGCTCTAAACAGGCAGCTGGATCTTCTGGCTTATCCTCACTCCACCCCTCAGCAACCTCACACTACCCATCTCAGTCCCTGCACAGAGAAGCTCTGCCCATTTCTACTCACTCTTCCCCACCCTTGGAGTCTGCTTAGTAGTTTGACAGCTATATTACCATCCCTCCTCTCTCGAACACCTTCCCTTTTGACTCTACACCATTACCACCAAACCCTAACCCTAAACCTAACCCTACCCCTCCAAACCCTAATCTCGAAGAAACCCTTGAGGGATCTAAGGAAGCGGAGCCTGCCCACAGGAAGAAGAAAAGGTGTGTCAAGCCTAGGACACAGGATGTCTTCATTGATTGGGAAGAAGACTTTCAGTGGCAGGACACCATGGATATGGCAGCGACGGTCCTAGTTGGAAGGGTTAGAGGTAGGAACTACACTTCAACAAGACTCAAACAATGGGTTGCGGAAATTTGGGGCCATCACCTGGCAGATCTACCTATCGTACAAACCTTTGTTCGTGGCTGGTTCACCCTTCGTTTCGTGTGATCTGAACACACTAACTGAGCCCTATCCTCCTTCTGGCACATCGAGCAAGCCCCAGTCATGCTAAGGAGATGGAGTCCGATGTTTGATTCGGACAGAGAAAAACTTGGAGCGGGGCCAATATGGGTTCGGCTTCCTGGTCTGCCTCTACATTTCTGGACCGAGGATATTTTCAAAAGAATTGGTAATTCTCTAGGGACATACCTTAGATTATGACAGATCCTATCTCTCAACGAGGGTCATGGCCTATGCAAGACTATTGGTTCACCTGGACATTAGAGGTGGTTTGCAAGAAAAAGTCACGCTCCGCTGGAGGAATTACAACCAGATCCAGATACTGGACTATGAGGGGGTCCCCTTTCACTGTAGACGCTGCCACAAGGTTGGACACCTCTACAAGGACTGCCCTCTCCTCGTGAAATCAAATATGGGCAACAAAGGGAAGACCTCATCAACGGGGAGAGCACAGACACAGGAGGAACACTCGGATGGGGCCAATATGATGGACACTAGTGCAGACGGATCCAGGTTTGCCTCGTCGACGCCGAAGAAGCGCGGGAATGCACTCCTTTGGCCACCTTCACCTCCACTGACCAGTTCTAAGGCAGTCACTGGAGTCGCGCTATCTTCAGGTATGTTCATCCCTAACCCTTGCTTTGCATCCATTATTTATTCATCTGCACATAAGGAAATATCTAAGCAACCTGGGCCAAATCTAGACAATCCTCGTCTCTATTTAAACCACCTGGTAAGCCCCCTCATTCCTCATATGCTTGTTACCTCACCAACTATGCCCCCAACCATACCGAAGCCACCAAAGGTATCAATCCATGGATCTGATCCCGCTCCCCATCTATATCATCTCCGATCTCATACTCGCACACCAATGTCAGATGTTATTGGCATTGGTCTTACACCTTCCTCCTCCACTCCGAAGCTCCCACGAGGTAGACATTCCTCCTTGTCAAAAACTAAATAAAAGGCAGGAATGGAGGTGGCCTCCGGGAAACAACTATCACTCGATAGGGTCCTTAGAGCATAGAGCCCTCCTTAGGGGTCTCCCCCATGAAGGTTCTCTCCTTCAACTGCAGAGGGATTGCTAGTCCCAAGAAAAAACTAGCGTTCAGGAGGCTTCTCTAGAAGGAGTCGAGTGATATGGTCTTGCTACAGGAAAACTTGGGGGTGGCTGCTATGATTTCTCCTCTATTGGAATCTATGCTCCCAGGTTGGCATTTCCAAGCCATTGATGTAAATGGACACTCGGGGGGCATTTCCCTAGTATACAACCCCTGCACAATTAATCTATTGGGTTCCTTGGGGGGTATAGGGTTCATAGGGGCGGACTTATACTCGACTGAGATGGGAGCTAAGATTAGAAGGATAAATATATATGGGCCCTGCCATCATAAACAGAAATTCTGGGAAAGGATTTTGGTAGCCAATATTTTTCAGTCTGACAATATCATTCTAGGAGGAGACCTAAATTTCTCCCTAGGCTACTCGGAATCATGGGGTCACCAGGCTCAAGCCAACTCCTTAGCGGGTTTCTTTGAGAAGCTCCTCGACCTTCACAAGCTCATAGATATCCCATATGTCAAACTAGCCCCTACAGGGAGGAACAAAAGAAGTGTGGAGGCCAGCCTTGCCAGGGGACTGGACAGATTCCTCATCAAGGAACAATTTCTGGAGCAGGGTTACACTTGTAGAATTGAGGCTTTTGTGATTCATCATAGTTATAAGAAGAGCTTCGGCGTAAATCACATGAAAAAGACATTTGTCGACGCGTTTCAAACCAACTAGTGTGGTTCATCAAGGGTTACACTTATCGCCAATGGGTGGGATCCAGCGGACTCTCAGACCATCTGCCAGTTCACCTTGAAATCCGTGGCAATATTAGAAAACCTAGAGCTCCTTTCAAATTCAACTCCACATGGTTGAAAGATAACTCCTACATCCGCCTTGTCACAGACTTTTGGAAGGCTTACCCACTGGCAAGAGGTGCGAACATCACTAAAGGATTCGTGGCCAATCTAAAGGAATTGAAGAAGTTATCCAAGATTTGGGCTCACAACAAGAGGTGTGCCGAAGAGCATCGGTTAAATTTGATTGAACTAGAGATAGCCAACCTAGAGGATAACAGTGGAGGCACCTTCCCTTCAAATAAGCTTAGGGATAAGCTCACTAAATTAACAGTCATAAGAGGAAACATTATCAAGGATAAAGAGGAAACCTGGAGACTAAGGAGCAGAGCTATATGGCTTAGGGAAGGGGATGATAATTCCAAATTTTTCCACAAATTTTCTAATAGTAGGAGGGTCATTAATACCATATGGAAACTGACAAATGAGAAAGGAGCAGAGGTTGATACCTTCCCTCACCTTGCCTCCTTGGCCACCTCACACTTCAAGCAAGTCTATCAGGCCCCCCCAGCGCTACCCCAACTGAGGTCATTAGATTAGTGCAATTGTTCCCTCAGTTCATTGAAAATGAGGAAGCCAAGCAGCTTAACAGAGAAGTCACTTTAGGGGAGCTCAAGGCCACACTGAAATGGTTTAAAAAGGACAAGAGCCCTGGTCCATATGGATGGTCTGCAGAGTTCTACTTGGCCTTTTTTGACATACTCGAAAATGACCTACTCAAGGTCATCGAGGAATGCAGGAAGTTTGGGCATATGAATGGAGCTATTAACTCCACCTTCATTTCCCTCATCCCCAAATCAGATAATCCATCATCCTTCAATGACTTTCGACCCATCTCCCTCTCCAATTGCCTATACAAAATCATATCCAAAATCATTGCAAATAACCTCCATCCCATCCTATCCAACCACATATCATCAGAGCAATTTGCCTTCCTACAGGATCGACAGAGTCATGAAGCCATAGGTACTGCCTAGGAAGTACTGCACTCCATCCAAACCAGGAAGATCAAGGGAATGATCCTCAAAGCTGATCTCTCGAAAGCCTTCAACAAGGTAAGCTGGCTTTACCTCGGAATGCTTCTTACTCATTTAGGATTTCCAGTGGGAGTTATTGAATGGATCATGTGTTGCATAACCAATATATCCTTCAGTGTACTAATTAATGGGGCTACATCACTATTCTTTGGCTCGGAAAGAGGTCTCGGATAGGGGTGTCCACTATCTCCTCTACTCTTTCTAGTCATGGAAGGGCTAAGTAGATTAATCAAGGACATGCACCATAGAGGCAGATTATCTAGAATCAGAATATCAGAGGGGTGTACTATAACTCACCTCCTTTTCATGGACAATGTACTAATGTTTCTAAATGGAGGAATCGGTGACCTCACTACCATACAGAACACCACCAATATTTTCAAAACTGCTACTGGCATGACCATTAATAAATGTAAGTCCACAATAACGGTATCAAAATGCTCCCCCCATGAGATACACTTTATGACTCAAAGGTTCCCTTTCACTCTGACCCAGATAGATGGAGGCCTCCAGTACCTGGGTTATAGTCTGAAACTGCTTGGATGTAAAATTGCAGACTAGACATGGTTGATCTCCAAGCTTGAGAAAAGACTCAACATATGGTACCATAAACATCTCTCTAGAGCTGGAAGATTAGTGCTCATCAAAGAGGTATTGGAGGCCACCCCTGTATATTGGATGTCCCTCACATGGATCCCAAGAGGCATTCTCAACCGAATACAAAACATCTGTTGCAGATTCCTATGGAAAGGTAATCAAACAGGGAGGATATTTGCATGGGCAATATGGGATCTTCTGTCTATCCCAAAGAAATGGGGGGGGGGGGGGGGGGGAGGGGGGTGTATTAAAAAATTGGAGGATTTTTCCACAGCACTGGTGAACAGTGGGGAGGTGAATAGTACCAGTACTACCACCGCCCATGTATGGACCAAGCAGATCAGGCTCAACAGGAGCCTAAAATCATTTGATATTCGACATTTTTATTTTCATTTATATTTACTATGTTTATATATATTTCAGTACATGTCCTCAAGAATACTCTCTGCGTAGAGTAGAAATTTTTTAAGTGTTTTATTCAGTACTACTAAAAGATTATTTCCCTGCGTGGAGAACATATTTTTGGCTCTTAAATTGTGGACTGGCACACAACCACTATATTTTGCATATGCTTATTACATCTGCAGCATGTAATTTTCCTATTAATGAAAATTACGATTTTTCCAAGGGGCAAAAAAAAAACTAGTTTTGAGAAATAATATTTTAAAAAATAATAAATAAATAAATAGTCAAAGTCAAACTTTAAAGAAAGGGAGTAAAAAATTATAAAAATGAGTGAAGACCCTAATCGAGGAACTTGGGGTTCCTAAACATTTGAGAGCAACTGTGCATAGGCTGTATGAAGAGGTGAAAGTCAAAATTAGAACTTCCGCAAGCATTTCTGACAGTTTTAGAAGCGATATCGAGGTCAAGCAAGGTTGCCCACTATCTCCTACCCTTTTTGCTTTATATATCGACAAGCTTGAGGAGTGGTTAAATTCGCAAGGGGGTGATGGTATCTATTTGTGCAAGTTTGTTATAAGGCTTCTTTTGTATGCAGATGACCTTATTCTGATTGCTAAATCGGCTCTTGGTTTGCAAGAGAACTTACTATTCCTTGAGCATTTTTGTAGAAGTGTGGGGATACAAGTCAATATTAGCAAAACGAAAGTAGTGGTCTTCTCTAAGAAAAGAAAACACAACCAGCATAAGTTCTACTTTGAAGGCAACATTCTGGAAGAAGTTGCGGATTACAAATACCTCGGAATTGACTTCAACAAAAATCTAAGCTTAAATGGTTGTAGAAAGAAAAGAACTTTGGGGGGTTGGAAAGCATTTTATGCTTTTCAAAATAGGTGTAGAGAGGCAGAGTTATGGGACTGGAAGACCACTCAAACTCTTTTTAGACTTCTAGTGATTCTGGTGAATCTCTATGGTTGTGAATTGTGGGTTAGCAATAGCTTCGACATGCAGTGGAGACAAATTGAGAAAATTCAGAAGCGTTTGATTACAAACAAAATTAAGATTAAAAGTGTAGTTCCATATGATATCTTGTTAAGTGAAACAGGGACTGCTCCTATTGAAGCAATTTCTATGGTGCGAGTCGTAAGGTATTTAAAAAAAATTAAGCAATTGGAAGAGGGCAAATGGCCTAAGGTTGTCTTTAATGATAGATTGTGTAAGAGCAAAAAAACTTGGATGCAGCAAAATAACAAATAGTTTAGTAAATGAGGTAATTGCTTGAACGCATGTCCCATAAACAGCAAAGAGATAAAAGCTTTTGTTATGGAAAAGTTCCACATATGTACTTGGGATAAGGAGCTAGAAAGAAAGAAAAATTACTATATTGAAGTGTTTAATCCCACTCATAATCATCAACCAAAATCATACATAGAGGCCAATATCTCTTAGAGAGCCAAAATTCGTATTGCTCAGTTAAGGACTAATTCTCATCAACTCCGTTGTAAAATAGGGTGTTGGAAAAGGCCAAAGGAAGTGTGGGAGGAAAGGATATGCATTTTTTGTTCTTCCAGAAAAGTGGAAATAGAAAAACATTTCATTTCATAATGTGAGGCCTTCAAAGACAATAGGGAAAGTTATGCAGATATGCTGTCAGCTAGCTCTTGGGATAATCTATTTAGCGAGGGGTCTGTCGAGAAGCTGAGAGCATTTATTGTGAAGCTTCACAGAAAAAGGGCTAAATACATCAAGCTGATGAAGAAGCAATCTGTCCCATAGGCTGTCTTTAGCCTCGTGGACGTTAAAATAATTTCTTTCTTTCTTTCTTTCATTTGATAAATAAAATAATTAATGGAAATTAAACAAATTAAATTAAAAATAATTAATGGAAAAATAAATAAAACAAAACAAAAATATACACAAGTCAAAATAAATATATATAGAAATAAATTAATTAAAATAAATAAATAAAATAATAGAAACATATATATATATACTAATATATTATATAAATATATATATATAATATATATAATATATATCTCCAAAGAAAAATAACCAATAAATAAAAGGGGGTCAACAACAAAATATGGGGCTCAGGCCCATTAAACAAATAACAAAAATACTAAAAGGAGTTAAGAACGAATAGGATGATAAAATACATAAAAAAACATGAAGAATCAAGAAAATAAACTCTGATGAAGAATAAATCAATAACAAATACTATAAAAACGATGTCAATACCTACATAGATAAACAAACAAACAAAATAAATCCCAAAAAGAAGCCTAAAAAACTAGGAGGACAGGACAAGGACCCAACTTCTACTAATATTTCAACCATCATCTATATTCAAATTATTAGGTCTTTTTTCAATTTCTAAGTCCCTCAATTTACGATGATGGAAATGACTAACCCTAGCAACGACTTGGGCCTCCTCAATGCAGATGTGATGCTTAGATTTATTTACATGCTCCACCAAAGCAGAGGAGCGGATCCTGCCATGCTTGATGTCAGCAGCATGCTCACGAATCCTTTGATCAATCGAGCGACCAGTCTCACCAATGTAGGGAGTCCCACAAGAGCATGGGATAACTTAAACACCCTTCATATTATTGGGGTCCATTAGGTCTTTTACGGATCTAAGGGAGCTTCGGATGGTATTTAAAAGCCGAAAGGTTGAAGCCATCTTATGCTTCCTTAGAATCCTTGCAATCTTGTTAGTGGTCCCTTGGATAAAAGGAAGATGAACACCAGAAAATCGATAAAATTAATAAAGTTTGTTATTTTTCCAAAAAAAAAATTACATAAAAATCTTTGTTTAACAAGTCATTTTTAGAAAAAAGGTTCTGAAATACATATTTTTTTTAATTATATCTATATGCAAAATGTGTATTTTTTGTCGAGTTTTCAAAATTATTATTTTTTAGTGACAATTATTTATGTTGTATGGAAATATTAATTAACGATAATAATAATAATTAAATAAATAAATTTAAAAAAAATATATAAAAAAATAAAAAATCCTAACCTGAAGATATTATTTTAATTTTTTTTTTAACTTTGCCAAAAAATAAAAAAATTCATTATGAAAAAACAAAGCAAATGAAAACAAAAACCAAAAATTTCGAAAACCCTTAAAAACAAATATCTTATGATGAAAAAAATGAAAATGAATGAGACAACTTGAAAAATGGTTAAATAATCAACACTTAAAAGAAAAAATTATGTATATTTAGGACATAAGAAAATTTAAAGTGTCAAAAATATGCCTTAAAATAAAGTTGTTGATGTTTTTCAAAATCCACATGAAAATCGCCAACATTTAAAAAAAATTATCCACACTTAATACATTAGAAAATTTAAAATGTCAAAAATAAGCCCTCTAAAAAAATAGTTGATGTTGCATCAACACTTTTCAAAATTAGCATGAAAATCACTAACATTTTTAAAAAATTGTTCATACTTAATACATAAGAAAATTTAATGTGTCAAAAATATGCTAAAAAAAAAGTATTCTGAATCAGCGCTTTTCAAAATCAGATGGATTTTGCTACCTCAAAAAAACAGGTGTTCGGTACAGTTCCTGTTTGATAGTTTACATTATTTATTTCATTATTTTACCCAAATTTTCGAAGGAGTGATTTGCAAGAGAGACATACCAAGAACATTGTGCAACAACATAATACTTTGGAGCAGCAAAACTTTTCATAAGATCATAAATTGAAAGGTATGGTGATTCACTCAAAACTCTACATAGTTAAAATTTTAAATTTTATTATTTATTTTACAATTTTTGTTAGGGTTTAATTAAAAGAGATATCATTTGCAAGAGGGACATACTGGAAACACTGTAGAGCAGCCAAATATCTTGGAACCACCGAAACATCAGAATTTGAAAGATATGGTGATTCACTCAAAACCCTATATAGCAAAAAATTTTAATTTTATTGTTATATTTTTTTACAATCTCTGTTAGATTTATTGACAATTCAGGAGAAAAAAAAAATACTTAGCTTAGACTCTTACCTCATCCTATAAAATTTCACCTTAGAGTTTAACTTCCTCTACCACTTCACAATTAGGGTTTTTTGTTTTAGACATTTTAGATTTAATGCATTTGTGTACTTACTATATATTGGGCATTTGACATGTAAAGTATGGGAATCAATTATTGAATTAGCTTCAAAACATGTTGGCTTTGTCTTTTTTTTTCTAAAAAACAGATATATGTTATGCGGTGCACCCTATGTAATATAACGCATTAGTGCGCCTTGTGTAAGCACGCTCGAATAATAAGGCCACCATCGATTTCTCACTCATCCATCATA
>APFE031023811.1:178727-200115 GCA_000404065.3 Pinus taeda | reverse complement strand
AGCCGGCTTTTTTCAAGTGGTGTTGGAGGTTAATGAAAGGGGGAAAAATTACCAAACAATGAGGGATCTAGGGGAACGAACGTATAGACGTACTTTCCACTTACAATACAAAAATCAATCCAATGAGTATAAGAACCAAATTATATCTAAACTACAAGAAGTGTTTCCAAAGCAATGGTCAATGAGACATGTCATACTTACAATAGCAAAAACATACAACAACAAAAAATAATCATTCAAAAGATAACATTCCTAATTAAAATGATTTTCTAGAATTATATGTATATATCACTACAAACCATTCATTTATTAATATCTATTTTGTTATATTTAGTTTTCATATATCAATATAAAAACAATTTATTATTTCTTTGAAGAACATTATGAAAATCTAAAATGATCAACAAGTTGACATGCGAAACATGTCAATAGGAATGTCCAAAAAAGTGTACAAGGAGATGGTCAAATAAATGGACATAATTACATCACAGGAGGAGCCATCTCAACAACAACATGCTTCAAATGTATGTAATCATGATTGACTTTGTACATATAAAAAAAATAATTTATCATTAAATATTAATTTTCAAGTATTTTCTTGCTTAAAAGAAAACAAACTAGAACTCATTCAACACATAAAACAGGACAACAAGGAAGAAAAGGGTTGATTTCAAAGTTTGTGAGTAATTTTTAATATTTCCTTATAACAACTCAAGGTTTCATTTTTGTATATTTTAAGTTGTTTTACAGCAACCATCCTTGAATGTATTCAAATAGGTGCTAACATACAAAGAAGAGTCATCAGAAGAATTGATTGGCATTGGGTTAAATAAGGGTTGTGAGTATATGTTGGCATATCAAAAATTAATTATGGAATTTGTAAGTATCTATGTTGTTTTACTTCTCTGAGTTTATAATTAATAGAACAAAAAAATCCTTTATTAAATCTATGATTTATAATGGGGTTTATAACATGCAGGAAACAAAGTATGGAACTACGCCAGTAGAAGATTTGTTGCAACAAGGCATGAGACTTGATTTTAAAACTATGTGCACAGTTTATGAGTCACTTCTTGCGTTGGTACATTGCTATTCGATTTACATTGATGTATATTATTTATTTCAATTTTCATTATTCTCACCAATGTAGATACACCAACTACACTTTATTTTTATGTTTGCAGATGGAACAAGATTAAGAAGACGAAAATAATAAATTCAATCAATAAAAAATTCCTCCAAATAACCCAAGTCATGGAAGTAACTTGAGAATTGACAACAGTTCTAGCAAAAAATGATGATTTATTTAGATATCAATGCAACTTGTTATATTTTTTTGAAATAATTGTCTATGAAAACAAGGCATTTTGTTTAATGTGATGGACATGGTGTCCCAATTAGAAGGCAAGGGGTTACCAATAACAATCTCATTTTGTATGAGAAAGAGCCTCTTATTGATATATAATAAAATAAATTTAAATTTATTGTATTGTGTTATCCAATGTCATTGTGAAATGCTACACCATTGATTAAATATTTTAATGAAGAGATGTGAAATCTAATAATATAACAAATTAATCCAAACATCATATACAAATGAACTAATAAAAGTTTAATTTTTATGAATATTGCTATAAGATATATGCCAATTTTTTTATGAATAACAGATTTTAAAAATTACAAAAATTGCACTGTCACAGGTCAATGTTTCCAAAAATAGAAAATCTTATACAAAAAAATGGCGTGTCCATAACATAAAAACCCACTGGTATGTTTTGTTATATAAAAGCATCATGACAACATCATTTTGCATGACATATGCCTTTTCAGGAAATGACAACATCGGGGAATTTATTTCTTCAATCAACGATATTGTTTGCAATTAATGCCCCAGTGCATTGTAATTCTTAGTGCACTAGTGTTTTTATAGAACTAACACCCCGATCCTATAAAATATTATTTTCGACCCCGATGCATTATGAAAAGTAACAACACCAGTCCTGTTATATAACTAACGCACTGGGGAATCTATATAAACAATACACGTCGGCACTGCAAGTTTAAACAAAAGCACCGACACAACAATTATTTTTTGTCTGCCCTAGTGTCATTCCTTACATGAATCCCTTGGGCTTTTTCATATCTATTAGTGTTGGTGCAGTATATATTATGCACCGATATTCTTTGCATTCAACGCCTATGTGATTTTAGTTATGTATGATGCCCAATGTGTTTATATATGTTGTGCATCGGTGCTACTTGTTCCAAGAACTACACAAAAAAACAAACAAAACAAAACAAAAAAAAACAACAAAAGAGCCACGAAAACCTATGGCCGCCCAAATTTTTCCAGTTGTGATGAAATTTCATTATAATCTCCACTAAAACATCCGCAATCACAAATGGATGTTTTAGCGGATGTTTTTTTGAAATTTTTTGTCAATTTTATAACACTAAAAACCTTTGTTATAACCTCCGCTAAAAGGTATTTTCCTTGTAGTGAAGGGAGATAATCCTTTTTCCACTTTGCTTCGTCCAGGGCCTTAAAACACTAGGAATAATAATCCTTTTGGTAATCATAATACCTAGGGAAACTACTCCATGGGAGGACCATGAGATCCATCTTGAGTACCATGTCCTCCTCCAGACCCATTTGACCAAATTGAATCTTGTTTCTTGTGTATCTTGATTTATCAAAATTGGATAAATTGACAAACAATCTTATACAATGGAAACCTATGCATTTTAAGTTACCACTTGGTATTCCCAAGTTCGATGGAAAGATAAGAGAGAACCCAAGGATGCACATTACCACTTATCACTTGTGGTGTTCATCAAACTCTTTGGGGGATGATAATATTTGTTTCCATCTCTTCTTGCATAACCTGACTGATAACCTGATCGAGTGTCATATCATGATTGGGTTATCTTGGCAGAAATGTTCTTAAACCATTTTAAGTCACCTTTGGAACAAGGTATTGTGACTGATATTCTTTCTACATTAGGAAAGATACTTACAGCCACATTTCTTATCACATTCATGAGTGGAGGTGATGTAAGCGGTTGATTAGGAACAAGATTCTTGATCGATTATTGAAATATTGGTTCATACGCTCTTTTCTTCCCCAAATTTCTAAGGATTTGGCGATGGCCAAGGATTTTACTAAGGAGGATGAAATTCTAGATGCTTAGCATCTTAACTTGATATATTCATAGTCAAACACATTATATGATATTTTTCCCAACCGTCCTCATCCATTGACTTAACCACCTCATTCTAAATCCATACCATAGGTTAATGGTGTAGTTGGTTCCATATCCATGTATTCATGATCCCTTTGGCTACTTAAATAACACAAGTTATTGTTTCATCACAAACCCAAACTATTGTGTCAAGCCCTCAACAAGCTATTGGTTTTGAGCATACACCGAAGTGCATGTGATGCAACCATGCAACCAAAGAATCCTCAACAACATGGTGGAAAAAAGAAGAAAAATAAATAGAAAAATAATTTCAAAATGCTCAAGGGACTCCACAAACCCAACCAATACGAGTGTGGGCATCATGGAGAAGAAAAAAATTCAAATTTCCTTGTAAGATTTGTTAGAGAGACCATCTTACCCATGAGTTCCCACGCATGGATGAGATTCATTACATATTTGCACAACAACCTATTGTATTAACAAATCCTTACCCTACACAACAAAAACAACAAAAAATGGTTGTGAACTATCCTCCTCCTCTACTTGGGCACGTGGCAGGGAAAAACCAACAAGGAGGCCCATTGCTTGCTCTTATATGCGATGAGGAAATGAACTTGACTACGAGAGAAAAAATTTATAAGACTCCAGAGGACAATTATTCTTCTAAGGACCTAGTGACCGTACTTCATCCAATGGACTTCTATCAATTGATAGGCATTTGGAGACAATGATACACCTACATAAGGGTGTTATCTATTGTTTGACACACAATCCCAATTCTCGGGCTGCCCAAAACTATAGTATGGTCAAGGATTTATCCCAGGCACCATGTGCCATGTATGCTTTGGATATTTTTCAAAGCTACGCCATGCAATGCAAGTCCTAGTTGACTGACAGTGGAGGGATTGATCCTTTAGATTCCAACTTGATTACATTTGATGTTGATGCAAGTAGGTATCAGTTATCCCATCAAATAAGGTTCTAGATCCAAGTCCGTGTACTTGACAAGGATACTCATCATGCACTTGTGGATGAGGAATCCTCCACTTGTATCATAGCCTCTTCATGCTTGCAATATATCAATTCTTTGGCATTCATTCAGCAAACCACTAAACTCCAGGCCTTTGATGACCACACATTTCTACCAAAGGGATTTATCCCATAGTTTACCATTAAGCTTGGGGGAAAAACCATTATTGTTGATTTTGAAGTAGTTAATGCCCTACTTAATTATAATATGCTCTTTGAACGTAGTTGGTTCTATGCCATGATCCATGTCATGTCATTGGTATTTCATAGTCTTTTGTATTTCAACGACTAAGACAACCACTATAGGTACTACTATGCCATTTGTTGGCTATACACCTTCAAATAATTTAAACAATGATTTGGTATTATTTAAAAACTCATTACTCATTGGAATCTTTCCAATGCCCCCATCTGACACTTATGCTTCTATTCTTCCCATGCACATGATCTCTTCCATCACCAATGGATCCCATCACTCCATTAACCCTTAGGTGGTGCCATCTTCATAAGATGTAGAGTTGTATGGAAAGCTAATACCTCTCACAAAAAAAGGTTTCCTTTTCGATGATCTCGTCAACAACTACCGACATTGATAAGAAATTTCGTCCCAATATGGAATATAATCAAAATACCATACCCACATGGGGCGTCACTCCATTTCACACAACTTCCTCAATGTTGAGTTGCCTTCACCAAAAACCATCTTGGAGATCATGGCTTTCATTGATAAGCCTATGGATGATATGCCTCATGCTACCTCTAGCCTCCCATATTTGGAAATGGTGGATCTTGGCAAATAAACTCTTGAATTTAGTGAAGGGGCATTTCTTGGGCCGTTTGGTGAAGGACGACCCTTGGACCAAGCCAAGTCTTGGATTTATAGTATGGAGCTTGCCATCGAATTACCAATCCCAAACCCCCCCACTAATGAGTGTATTTTCCCTCCATTTCATCTTGATGGCCATCATCAAGTATCCATACAAGCTCACAAGACTACTGACCCTTTATGTCCTTGCATAGTTCCTAGTAATAATATGATTCGAGGCTCTTGCCAAAATTATCAACCTTTAGGGACATGGAAATTTTACTTTATGTGGTGTGGCCCTGGCATGGTGTGACATATGTTGTTGATAATGAGCCAAGAGGCCATACATTCCAAAAGGAATCATTGGCTTGTTCTTGGCAATGGACACTACATAACATAACTTATCAAACTGCAATGCACCTTGTATCATGTGTATTTTAGTTTTTGCGTGGGTGATGTAAGAACTTTTTTTTGTGTGGATTGGTTTGATTTGATGCTTATCATGTATGGTGCTTGATTTGCATTTGTCAATCACATACTCTTAGCTTGTCACGGGAACACCCATGGTGAGACTATAAAGTCATATACATTAGTCCTCTAGCTATGTTGACATTTGTTGCAATAATTGAGCCTTAATGCAAGCATGCATGTACACAAAACATCAATTTCCACTAATGTTTGTGGTGGTTTTGAGTAAGAGTTTAACTAAACATAGATAGTACATCATACCCAAAAATCCAAAAAAATTATAAAATACAAGAAATCAAAAAAAATATGGTCGTGTTCTTACTTGATCCATGTTTTATTTCTTACATTATGTGATTTAACCGCAGGTCTAGTATTTTTGGATGGTTTTTATAGGACAAGGTGGTGTTTTTATTGTGACATCCACTAGGCCTTAGGTGTGTATTTTGTAAAAATTCCTTGAAATGCAACAACAAGAATTATTTCTCCTAACTAATTAACAGTTTATTAATTTTCATATTAATATTGAATTAATCACATTGCAATTTCTTCACCAAAAAATAAAAACTACGGAAGAAAAGTAGAAACTGAGAAATGCTAACACACACACACACACAAAATTAACATAGTTATTTTTGGACAAAAGTTCCTGGAAAAACCCAACTTGGGAAAATCGGTGCAGCAGCTAAGGGTTTATTGTTTTATACAACATTGAATTCTAAGTGCAATCTTTGGAAGCTCAACTAGCTGTCTAAAAAACAAGATTTGATAGAAAATACTTAGAGAGAATAATTCTCTCCCTCCACAAGCAAACTAGAAGCCTCTGAAATCTGGTCATCAAGCTCTACACAAGTCAAATCTTCTTCTAACAATTCGCGCATCTATGTTCGGGACTTCTATGCAATTTGTGCATCTATTCTAGGAAAACCATCACGATCCTAATATGCGACGTTAGAAAAATCCATGTGACTCGTGCGGCTAATCTGGACTAGCTATGTCATGGAATACTTCAGTCGCTCACTTCTGCCTCCTCCGAACTTGGAAATCTTCCTCTAGACCACTGTCTCTTCCCCTTTGAGAGTTGCTACTTGACCTCTGACCGATCTCTCGAATTGTCTAGATCATTGAGTATCTACAAAATCTATTCTCCATCTACCCATCAAATCATTCTTATAATCTCTATTTGAGACTTCAACAACCATTATTAAAACTTAATCAATGGTTGAGATTATCTCTAATTTGATCCATGTGAGTTTCTAGACTATTCTCACCTTGACTTAATTAGTTCTGATTAATTAACCCCTTTCCCTAAGATTAGACTTAGGAAATAAATAAAATGGGCTAATAATCTAATTGAGCCATTTCTAGCTAGAATTTCCAGAAAATATTTCTAGGTTAAGGAGATCTCATGTATTCTAGCCTCTCCATCAATTTTTGTGACTAGAATACATCTGATGCTACAAAAACTAACACCCCCTCTTAGTGAGGATTGTGTTCTAGTGTTGCACACCCTACTACAAGACTATGTCTCTATATCATCCTTTGTCACGTTGTTGATGTTTAGCCATACTGCCCACCAACCATTGCACAACTCTGATGTTGCATTTGTGTTTCTCCTGACACTACCATACTATTGCCAAGTTTGCATCTACACTACAACTCCCTCTCATCTATTGTTGTTGCAACTACAACAACTAAAACTAAGAAGCATCCAAAATACTGAATCATTTGTGTTCACTATTTGCATCTATCTCCCGAGTCCTAACTGCTACTATCCTTTGCACTGTCACTGAAGAATCTGCATTGTTGTTAACTCTACACTGAGCCACCTGCTTTGTTATTAACATTGCATTGTGCTCCTCAAAATCTGGCTGCCACTAGTCTACAATTGTCAATCTGGTACTAGCTGCATCAGTTGCCACTAATCCATCCTGCTACTGAATAATGTGGGCCCCCCTAGTGAAGTATTAATCCATGAGGTTAACTCCTCAAGGACCCTACCCAATCTTTGTAGCTCTCTGGGGCTACAACACCAAATCACCCCCACCTCACTCATGGAGGTATATTTTCCATCATAGCAAGCTCTTCCTATATCCTAAAGGAAAGCTTATCTATTTCTGTGGATGCTACCTGTTGGTCCTACTTCTCTTGCTTATCCTTATTCCTGAGAGGACATTGGGTACTGTTGTGGCAAAACTCGCCATACCTGAAGCACTTGACCTTTCACAGGTCGTTCTTCTTCTTCTTTTATTCCCCCTACCCCTAACTAGGACCCTTTGATGCAAAGGCCACATTCTCTTCTTCCTTCACACTCTTTGATCTGCTACTATTATTTCCACTAATGGAGCTCTTAAGTAAGGCTCACCTCATTTCCTCATGCTACAAATTGGCCCAAATCCTGTACCATCTATGTAGAGTGTCTCTGCCCAATATACTTTGGACAAAGTCTTTCCAATCCTCTGAGACATTGTTTAGTGCCAACCGCACTAGCTCTGATGGTTGAGGCGTTGCCCCAAGAACTACAAGTTGATCTCGAATCTCCAGAATCCTAGTGAGGAAGGGATCTATGCCTTCTCCCTTTTGTGTCATGATGCATTTTAGATGTTCTTCTAGGAACATATTTCGTTGTTCAGAAGAACTCTGATATTGCGTGGAGAGAGCTACCCACATTTTTGTGGTTGTACCTTTGTCTGCCACAGTGATATTATATGATCCTGAGTCCATCCAAGATCAATTGCTTCGCCCTTGACATCTCCTTCATGTATTCTTTGAGTTAATCCACATCCTAGGGAACTGCCACCAAATTATCTATGTAGGCTTTCAGGCAATATCCTAGTATTCCAGATGACATAGTTGGAAGCTCCATCCAACCTATACTGATCTCTAAGCCCTGTTGAAAACTCCCTCTTTCCCTCTGCTTGGTTCCTACTCTTCTTCTCACACTCCTCCCTGGAATGCACAAATCTGCTAGCTGCCACTGCCAATCTGCCTAGAAAAATCGAACTTTTGAGACTCGAAGTTCCCTGAGAGAAATTTTCCCTCTACTTTGTGTGCTTTTCTCTTCCACCAGACATTGGTTCTGTTGCTACAAAACCCTTTGTGTCCAGACAATAATCTACTCTACGAAAATTTGAATTGCTACTACTCATGGTTGTGGTATACTCACGTATTTTCCATACTTGCGCATTTGTCTTATTTGAACTTGCATGATTCGTGCATCTGTACAGGAAAATCTCGCGAAACTCCCACTATTGTTCTGAGAAAACCCACACAGTTGTCCGGAAAAATCATCCTGCAGCTCACTCTAAGCTGCAAAATTCTCTTCTTTTCATTTGAACCTTTTGTCTATCAAATATGCTCTGATACCATGTGAAAATTCCTTAAAACATAGCAACTGGAATTAATTATCCTAATTGATCAACAATTTATTAATTTTTAGATTAATATCAAATTAATCACACTGCAATTTCTTCACCAAAAAATAAATACTAGAGAAGCAAAATAGAAACTGAGAAATGCTAACACACACACACACACACACACAAAATTAACACAGTTATTTTTGGACAAAAGTTACCAAAAAAACCCAACTTGGGAAAACTGGTGTAGCAGTTGAGGATTTATTTTATTACGTAGTAGTGAATTATCAGTACAATCTTTGGAAACCCAATTGGTTTTCCAAACAACAATATCTAACAAAAAAATACTTATATAGAATAATTTGCTCCCTTCATAAGCAAATTCATGACATATGAAATATGGTCGTCAACCTCTACGCAGGTCGAATCTACTTCTAGCGATCTGCGCGGCTATGTTGGGAACTCTCGCACGATTTGCACGTTTGTTCTAGGAAAACTCGTGCGACCCTAATATGTGATGTCAAAAAAAAAATTGTGCAACCCTTGTGGCTGATCTAGAATAGCTGCATTGTGGAATACGTCAGTCACTCGCTTCTGCCTCTTCCAAATTTGGAAATCATCCTCCGGATCACTGTCTCTACCCCTATGAGACTTATTGCTCGACCTCTGACTCGATCTCTCGAACTATCTAGATCATTGAGTATCTACAAAATTTGTTCTTCATCTACCCATTGACTCCTTATAATCTCCAGTTGAGACTTCAATGGCCATCATTAAAAATTCATCAATGCTTGATATTATCTCTAAGTCAATCCATGTGAGTTTCTAGACTATTCTCACCTTGACTTAATTAATTCTGATTAGTTAACCCCTTTCCCTAAGTTTAGACTTAGGAAATAATTAAAATGGTCTAATAATATGATTAATCCATTTCTAGGTGGAATTTCCATAAATGATTTCTAAGTTATGGAGATCTCATGTATTCTAGCCTCTCCATCAAATTTTGTGACTAGATCACATTTGATTCTACAGAAACTAACATATTTTTTATCTCACCACATAAGGATAGATGTTTCCCTATATCTCTTTTGCATTGTTGATCATTTTTGTCGTCACTATATATGCCTTTGGTCTAGTCCCACCTTGTTGCAGCATTAGTGTTTCTTTATTTCATGTCATAACTTGAGTAGTAGAGCCTATCCTGCACAGATGCCTTGGAATAGCACCTGTTTTCCATTTTCGTGTCCATGTTATGACATTCATAGGCCCAAGAAGCCTCCTATAGACACACCATGACATGAAATTGAGCCTCATTACTCTTTCTTCTTCTATTTTATGGGCATATTCCAAGGAGGATCTCAAAACCTTTTTTGTTATTATCTTATAATTGATGCTCATTACTACTAATGTCTTGTACATACTACTCCACTATTGTTTTCCCTCGCTTCACTTACTTCCATAGTAGTCACTTTGACCTCTTGTTATTTGCATCATCATTTTTTTCCATTTGGCGACCTTGCCTTTCTTGGAGAGACTATTGCAATGAGTGGATTTACCTTGCCATCCTATTTGCTTCATCTTGCTTAGGGCAGTTCCACCATGTTGGAACTATATGTTTCCCATTTATACCACTCGTTTCTCTAAGATGATCTTCCTTTACAATCTTCTCATGCTCATTAAAAATGAAATAAAAAGGGCTTACTCTTCTCCATTTATCTCGCTCATTAAAATAAAAAGGACATTATGCATAATTTTATCTCTTTTTGGGGCTTGTTGAAATCTCACAAAAAATATGCCCTATCGAGTATCCTTTTACCTCTTTCTCAGGCTCATTAAAACTGAATGAAAAATACATTATCGATCTTACTTGTCTTCTCTTTCATGCTTCTTAATATGTGAAGGATGTATAAAAAAAGGAGGGGGGAATATATTGGAGTCCATATGAAGAACCGACATTGTCAGTTGTGCCACACTTGAACATGGCGCTTGTTTGCCTCATTATTTTATAGTTAGTTATAGCTTTCATTGGAGTTGTACCATACATATGTCATATGATCCTCTGGTTATTTAATCTTCCAGTCATTATGGAACATGGCTCCCACATTGTTGCATGATATTATATGGTGCTCATCAGTCAAAGTTTCCATGTCATTCTTTTATTGTGCCAAATATATTCAAAGGAAGTGTAAGATTTTGTCGGCCATTTGAATTTCGATTGACCTTTTATGTTGGCACTCCCTATGTCAGTTGTACATGATGAATTCATTTAATCACATCATCTCTCAGTATTTTTCATGTTTATTAATGGAGGATACAGCAAGGTCCTCCTTCGTTGGATCTCCTCCTATCAACATCAAATCATTATCTAGGAGCAAGATCTAGAAACAACTAGTACCTTAGAACTTGCAATCCTTAATGGCAAGTTTTCTTGTGATTAACAATGGGTTTTCCTCAATCATCCCTGATCGGTCGAGCATATCAATGTTCAACATCATCTTACATATTCACACTCAGTGGATTGTGCTAGGTACCTTAGGGTCCATTTTCATCGTTAGTGGTCCCTCACGTCTATTAATGGTATACCTCAATGACCGATAATAAGTCACTTTCTGCCAAGCACGACATTAGCTCACTTATTCACATGATGTAGGTCCACACCATTGGGATTGGGACAAAGACCTTGGGGTTTGGGAAATATCACTCCTATATGTAACCCTTCCTAAGCTACAGTGAAGTATTGTATCATATTATGTACTTTGAGGACCACATGGGGGCACTCTTTTTCTATGTGTTTGATTTCCTATTGATGTATACTATGACATAGAGCCACATTATACCCATTGGTGGCTATGATCTCGTTTTGGATGGCATGGATCCAAATTTTGTTCCTTCATGGCCATGTATTAGCATTTGATGCCATGGATCTGCAATGTATAGCGTTTGCAGCCATGTTCAATTATCTTTTGTGCCGAACATGGGTGTGCCTACCATAGGGATGACCATATGATTGAGTACTTGGATGTATTGAAATTCCTACCTAGTTCCTTTAATTTCAACCCCTTCCTTCTACTACTTCCTGAGATTCTTTGTATTGTAATGTAATTCAACCATTAGTCATTTTCTACCCTCATACATTAGGGGGCATTTGTTATACTTTTATTTTCCACCATATGTCTTACATGGATGTTATTAGATGTTATAAGGCCAAAATTACATGTTTTTTTAATGTCTTATAATTATTTCACAAGGAAGTAATTATTTTGCCACAATTTCATAATTATGAAAGAATAATAGTTTCGGAATTGAGAAGAAAATTCATAGTGAGTTGGGAAAATCTCATTATTAAGCATGGAACTGTTGAAAATGGCAACAAGAAATTCCAGTTTAATTTGTCCTTGAATTAAACTATGAATTAAAATCGAATTCTATTCTCATAGCAAATTGTAAATAGTTAATTAAGTTTATTAAACTTAATTAGCTTAGGAATTTCGAGTTGGAAGTCTTTCTGAAGTCATGTATATGTTCTCCCTATATTATAGGGGTCCCGGATGAGTTAAGTATGAGATGTAATTAATTTACTCAATTTACTGAGTTAAGTCCAGTTAAATTAGTTCCAAACTATTAAGGAACTAATAGTGAGTTAACAATCAATTGATGCATTAGTGCACTCAACTAGTGCTACTCCAGTTAACTGAGGATTCCCTCATTAGAAACTCATGCATGTCGATTCTGAGAAAGACCCAATTGAGACTAGAGTGCAGGGACAATGTACTATTTGTTTTGGATTTTTCTGAGTTGCACTAATAGTGCATGCAATCAAGAACTGATCCTTGAAGGGATTGCATAGTTTTGAGTGCACTTATTTCTCTTTAAGATAAGTTAATCAACCATAGGAATTCTGCAAGGAAATAGGGACTTGGAGAGCTGGTGAATTGGATAAGTGTTGGCCTAGTGCTTGATTGTGAATTGGAAGTTGATTTTACTGAGTGCTGGGATTGTTCTTGAGAGAACAAGCATTGTAATCTCATCTTGATTTTCCAATATATACAGTACAGATAGTGGGGTTTTGAGCTATGGCTTTCCTCAGATATTTATTGTGTTATGTGTATTTGGTTCTCTTGCTCTATCGATTATTGTTTTGCTCTATCTTTATCTGCTTCTAATGTAAATAGTAGAAGTAGATTCTTGTCTCTTGCTTTAGTGCATTGCATGAGCTTGTGAATCTACAGGATTTTCTACAGGAACTTGAGCAAAACACTTATAATAAATAAAAGAATCATTCTAAGTTGGAAAAAAACTCATAATTGAAGATGAAACTTGTGCATGACTTATAATTTCTAGTCCACATGCCATCAATTTTGCCCATGGCTTGCCTCCACCTAATTCACATGTTATCAATCCTATCTCCAAACTCTTCTAAATTCCTATTAGAAGAGACCAAATTGGATGGGATAGGGAGAGTAACTAAGGAAGGAAATGTTAGTGGAATGCTTAGGGAAACCTCTTCGCATGATATAGGAAACCTTACTACTAGTCAAGGAGGGGAAAGATGGTGTCGGAAGGATATTCTCACATCCAAGGTATAGAAATGTAAGAAATTTACTTATTTCTATGTGAATTTCAATTCATTTCCCCCAATTCTTGCGATTATTTGGTTTCATCTTATTGGATTTGGATTTACTTGGAAATCTAGCATTAGATCTATAGCACATATTTTATGTTTTGGTAGAAGGTTTGGGTTCGTTAGCTATGATGTTTGCAATATGTAGATGTAAGCAGCGAGGAAAAGGTCTATAGGGGCAATATTCTAAGTAGCTTCATTAGATAGGATCTACACCAACCAACAAGGGTAAATGTTTATCATTTTCTCTCCTTATTTCGCTATATATCAAAGCATGAGAATCTATATCTAGGATTTGATTGAATGATTCACCCTCTTTGTGTATAGATCTAAGGAAACTATGCAAAGTATGACATTCTTAGCCAACATTAGGGAAAAATTGGTTAACAGCAAGTGTTTAATTTAGATGAAGAATGTCACATATATACAAAAATGGAGTTACAACTCAATTATAGATGTACAATTAGTCTATGGCAATATTTATTTTTTCTTAATGCCCAACAAATTTTCACAATCCAACCACTTAAGAAACCACTTGTCTACCTTCGATAGTTCATGTCATATTCTTCTTCTTACTCACTAATGAAATTCCCCTATTGTGCCAACCTTGAAATTAGAACAAATTGGAAATCTCCTTTACATTCGTTGTGAGTGACCAATGACTGGTTGATTCATTCCCTTAGAACCTTTGCATATTCCTCTATTTATACAAGACTTCTCTTGCACTTGCAAACCCCTCTGAGCTTATGTTGACCCAAGTACCCACATTGCCAACTTTGAATATGCACAATGATGGCTTCCCCCTTCATCATATGTTCAATGACTATCCAATGTCCAGTTGTTTTATGCCCGAAGTGCCTCATGCCCAACAAGAGCACCCAACTACACCCAATTATGACTATATTTGTTTGGGATGGATATGTCCACTGGTATATGAGGTTGGTTGCCACTAAATTGGTTTTGAATTGAGCTTAGAAACTGATCTAATTTGAAGGATATAAAATTAATCTTAATGAAAATTGTCTAACTATAATAGTGGGCAGAGCTATGAAGGCCCTTGCAATAACTAAGGTTTTTTCCTAGCTAGTCAATTCATGCTCAATTTGCACAGATCTCCTCGTAGATCTTTATATCATGGCTCTTGCATCCCAAACAATTGTGGATCTTAGTGATTCAACGAAGAAGAAATATATTTTGCAAGAATGGAAACTAGCTCGGTAAGCTCTTCCTCTCAGGAAACTCAAGCCACAGTTTTGTACAATTCCATGCTAAAATCTGGATATGTTATTTCGGTAGTTCAATAAGCTCCATCTGTTAATGTTTCTTTAAATGAGGAATCCTTTAGCTGTTAAATTCTTCTTCTTTTTTTCAGATCAAGGTTTGGCCTGTAGATTTAATGGGTTCTAGTTGCGGTTAGTTGATCTCCACAAGTGGATTTTTGATTCATGGAAACATGTTATGACTGATGAGCTGAATATTTACCCTCTGGCCCAGGGATTTTTTCTTTTTTCTTTTAATAATATCGAGGACAAGAAGACTATTTGTGAATTTGAGCCCTGGTTCTTGGGTAGTGTTGATCTCTTCATGAAACCCTAGTCTCCCACCTTTGATCTTGTTACTACGTCAATCTCCATGACTTCGGTATGGGTAAGGCTTCCAAACCTTCACGTACATATTTGGAATCTCCCATCATTATTTTCCATCAGAAATGCACTAGTGAAGTTTTATTGCCACAACCCAGAAACTAAATTTTTTTATAAGACCACTTATGCTCGAATATGTGTGGAAATGGATTTCAATAAGGGTTTTCCTACCTAGATAAATCTAACGACTCCAGACTATGTTTGGGTTCAGAAGTTTGATTATGAAAAAAATTCATTTCAATATCAAGTGCATTATGAAACAGGGTATATAATGCCCCAAGAATTTGCAAAATAACATAGTTCGAAAAAATAATTGGAGGCCCAAATGGTGGGAAGGAGCTCAGAGCGAACATTATCCAATGTACAAAGAAGAAGAGACTCATGGTAAGAAAGAAGAAAAAAACAAATAAGGATAAGTTGTTGTCAAAGAAAATCCACCGAAGGAGACAAAAGTTAGTCAAGAAGAAGCACATATCATTGAGGACCCTCTAGACTCATCCATTAGTGGAAATGTAACAAACCCTTATGAAAGCTGGATCCCCCTTCGAATCCTCAAGGAATGAAAATGGAAAAGCAATTTCTTGGGCAAATGAGGCAAATGAGGAAGAACCTAAAGACAAAAATGCTCACTCACAGAAGGATGACCCACTGAATGTAGCAGAAAACATGGGATGAATTCAAGTGGGGAAGAAGGGCAAAAATATTTCCCTAAGGAAAACAAGAAGCCAATCAAAATCAATAGTGAAAAATGGAATGTAAATGTATTTAGATTTTGGGAATATTTTGAAAACAAATAGTTGGAAAGGAACTGAAATTTTTGCATCATGGGGTAATCACTTGAGGGATTCGATTAGGTCGTTGTGCTCAATCTCAAACCCGCAAAAAATATTGCTAACTTTAAAGAAATATGATAGCTCTGGGTTGAATCCCAAATTTCTCTTTAAATAAAACTCTCATACTTGTTTCATATATATATATATATATATATATATATATAGATATAGATATTATATATATATATTATATATTATAGGATATATATATAGATAGATATAAGATATAATAAAAAAATCTTATCTAAGTGATAACCTAAATGCAAAATTAGTCATTATACTTAATTAGCAATCTTAATCGGGAGCAAAGCTAAATGATATCAAATATCAAATTAAATATTAATTATTGGATAAAGAAAATAATTCATTTTATTCAATAATATAGTGCACATAAAATGGATGTCATTAATTTTTCATATAAATAGCTATAAAAAAAAGTATGATATCATTTGTTTGTATTTGACAATAGTATTCATTAAAACAAAATATGTCTATGGTGATGAATCACATTCAAACACATTATGAACAACTAAATCATTTTCATAATAATATTAAAAGTGATGAATGAATATGTCTATGTTAATGAATCACATTCAAACACATTATGAACCACTAAATAATTTTCATAATAATATTAAAAATGAATTCAACACTTAGGCACAAATTGTAAATTTCTAATTGAAATTGTGGCATAAATACATAAATCCTAATAAACATTTATAATATTTTATAGAAAATAAGGTTTCTCACTAAAAGCAAGAGAAATCTCATAATAATATAAGAAATCACTTCTCATAGTTTATGAAAGCAAACCAAGCCCATAGCAAGAATAATTTGGTCGAAGCAACATGAAGATCCCTCTTATCGAGCCTTGCAAAATCCTTTGCTATATTACAAAAATGCGATCTATGTATCAGAATTCCTCCTTCGTCGATCTAAACCCCTCTTCTCTTCCACATATCACCCTTTCAAGTTATTTGTCTTACATCATATCCTTGTTGTCTTTTGTTACAACTATCATTATTTTCCAACAAATGTTGTGATATTCTTTCTTAGAATTATTGGAATAAAATCTTATTAGATGATTGAAAATATTTTTCAAGCAATGGGAATAAAACAAATAATATAAATATAGAAATTAAAGTAAATTAAAATTAGAAAATATAAAATAATAATATGTTTTTAAAGTCATGGTAAAGCTAAAAGCCAAATTGGTATATGAGATCCCCTTGTTTGTGGGACAAGGGACCGTAACAATTTGACCATAAAAGCTTACAAAGATGTGTGTACTGTACCTCCTTCTAGATTTGAACTTTTGACCTCTTACAAGGAAGCATATGTTCTTAAAATAAAATAATAAAAATAAAGAAATTCAAATTCAAATAATAGAAAACTAACACAATTCATAAATCAAAGCTCCAAGTCCTCCCCCCTCTGTCAACACACAATTTCACTCTCTGGCCTCATCCTCATCCTCCAATGCTTCTCTCCTCTTCTTGATATTCTATCTTTGTGGAAGCCTCACTCCTCACATCTCTTTCTTTACAATTGCTTACAATACACCTATCCAGTAGAGACCATGTTGAGACAGAGAGCATACATTCATTATTATGTTTCCTATTATAGGGACATTAGAAGCCCCAGAGCCCAACAATGGGCTAAAAGCTCTGTTATCTCGAGTTCACTCCTACAAGTGCTCAAAAGGAAATCACCCGAGATGAACGTGACATTGCAAGGTGCTTGTCAAGGTAATGCATCACAGACTCTAAGGTGCTTGTCAAGGTGGCAAGATGGGTTTCGAACACGTGCCACTCCTAGGGTCACCACAATCTCTATATGCATATAATAAATCTTCATTGGATTCTCAAGTTGTTGTTGAGCTAGGTGTTGGTGGACATCAAAACTTCCAGAAAATATATGCTTACTCGATTAGATGAATTGCAAGTGTTAGTGTGCTCTATGCATAACAAACTAGGGAAAAATGAAACCCACATTGACCTTCCCCTATGCCAAGTTGTTATCCAGGAGGTAACAAGGATCCTATCCCCATGGAAGACTAAAGCTTTGGAAAGTATTGAATATTAATTATGTTCTTTGATTATTTACGGCCAAGTCTAAGTTACTTTTTTTTTTTATTTGCTTCAATATATCCCTAGAGGCCATGTATTTCAGACATACTTGTTGGTATTTTAGTGCACAATTAGTAAAAAAATTATGTGGCTCTTAAGGAAGCCCAATATGGTTTCCCTAGTGGCAGACGAGGATAGATTTCAATCTACTTTGATTTAAAATAATGATTTGAAGGAATGCAAACATTTCACTTACAAAAAGAAAAAGAAAAAACATTGCAATTCATAGATTAGATTAAATAGATGAATAAACTAAAATTAAATTGGATTAAGTAAATAAGTTAAATCAGGATTAAAATAAAATCAAACTTAATTAAAAATAATATAGGATTAAATTCTAGAGGTATTCCCAAGTCTTTATTTCCCCCAATAGAGCTTGAGAAAAAGAATCCATATGGTAATCTACAAAATTCTCTACTAAAGGAACCAATTAGCTTAGTAATGGAAGAGGATGAGACTAAAGACCTCCTAGAAGACATGGATTTGGATGTTTCACGAATGATTCCTCTGGAAAAGGAATGCCTTAATAAAGATTTTCAATCCATGCCAGACCATCAAACATATAACTCTCAACATGGTTCAAGTTTGTCAAATGCCCATTTAGGAGTTCATACACAATCTTTCAAAGAACCCCCCCCCCCCCCCCCCATATCGTGTAGGAGAATTAAAAAAATGGGTGCAAGATCATTAAGGCCTTGGTCCAAGAAGATGGAGAAAAGTTAATCAACTCAATGAAATACATGCTAACATCATATGCATTTCCTCCTTCTCAACCCAAAAAAGTGGAAGTTTTAATCCTAAATATTCAAAGAATTAGTAGCTTATTTGTTGTAATTACTATTATTGTCAGTCTTTGTTAATCTGTTGTTGATTAATAGATTTCCTAGTATTTTTGGGTTGATAGGCCAAGATTTGTAGTTCTTTCGTGATAAATAATAGTTGATGGACCTAATCTATGTGTAATTTTTCTCTGATTTATGAAAAGTTCTTATTTTTTTTTTGTTGTAAGTGGATATAAAATATTTTATTTATAGCAAAAAAGATTACACTGTGTACATTTAGTTAACAACATGCCAAAAGAAACAGATCTTGGAGGTCATGTTTCCAACCAGGTATGACATACTAAGCACCTTTTCTACCTGTGAACATATGTGAAAAGATCCCTTCTGATATCAAACACCAGAGGTGTTCAAGGGTTTTTATTTTTGCCCCTTTCTCCTACGGACATCTATCCATCCTAAATATTTATTAGTTACAATTGAGGATAATTCCATATCATAATTTTTCAGAAAAAGCTCCATCGCTACCACCTCCTTAGAGCAAAGGGAAATGCTATCACTATCTGAATTATCATAATCATGAGGTCATTTCTGCCTACTGGTTGTAACCATAATTAGTGTTGATGAACTTTCAGTCTCCATAGCTGAAGGTTTCTTTTCCACTGACGGCAGAGGCATATCAAATGTGGGTTGCACGGGCTCTTATGAGGTTGAAGAATCGGGAAATTTATTTTCTTATTGAGGTTTTTCCTTCTTACTACTTGGCGTGTTGTTGACGTTTGAAGCTTCCTTCTAATCACACCATCCACAGTTGGGTTTTCGCAGCTCTAGGGATCCTGACACCCCTTTAGGGCATGCACTCTGAAGATGCCTGGGATGCTGACAATATTTTCATCTCAAATTTGTGTTTTCATAGTCTAGAGGTTGATGATGTTCCTTGCCATCCAATTTAGGATGATTTTATCTAAGAGACCTACACTTAAATCCAATTCAACACAGATGCAGACAAATGAGATGAACCCATTAGCTAGTCTCTCACTATCTATTTTGACAAAGCATCTAATAACATTTCCAATAACTTCAAGGAAATTCGATTGAATCCACTTAAGGGGTAAGTTTGGGAGTCTTACCCAAATCTAGGTGGCCAAAGTCTTCATGGAGTGTTGGTTGAACTCAGGAAACCATGGTTGAATTAAGAGTCTCACAAGACCCCAAAACTAGGGACCCTAATCAAAAACCCTTTGTCAGTGTTCAAGATCCTTGAAGACGAGTACAAAATAACATTTAGAACAAAATATAAGATCTAAGTTATGCATCTAGTTATGAAAAACCCAATCCCTGAGGATTGAAGTCGAGGACTAGAATTCGTTAAAATGACAAATGACCACATGTTGAATATAATGATGAATATTTATCATGGTCAAGAGTGCATTCATCTGGAGCTCTTGGGCTTCCAAAGAATGTTCAACCACAAAGGCCTGGGTAGTAAGAACCTTCAAGGGTTGAGAGATAAAGCCTAAATTGAGAGATTCCTTAAATGAGAGGAGTTTTAAGGTAGAGGGTGCCCCATTTCCTTTGGAACCTCCTTTCAGTTCGACAATGAGGGAGATAGAGGCATCCTTCTTGATTCCATAATCCTTTAGATCATTGACCAAATTTAATTTCCTCCCCTCATAAATTATTCTCACACTCCCCTCTCAAATATATGTCAGCTTAAATTTTTTATTTGCAAGTGAAGATACAACCTCCCATTTGTAGACCCTAAGGCAAAAAGATTTTCTAGATAGGGTTTTAACAAATATTGGGAATTTCTAGACCTCAAAGTCACCAGTGCCATCCAATGACTTAATGACATGAGGATCAAGAACCAAAGGAACCCTCTTGGGCACCAAGCATGACAGTAAACTTTTGTAAAATAGTTCACTGGCAAGCCCACACAATGAGGAGCCTTGTCAGAAATTTCATCAACCACTTTGCAGGAAGACTTCTGGAGTTGTGTAGACTGAAATGACATCCCGAGTCTAAGAGCACTCTAAGGTGGCTCATTCTAAGCATGAGGAAGGATATCATTGATTCTGGCAACACTTAAAGGAGCAGTGAAGGATTTGGGGGCTTCCATAACACCAAAAACCACCTCTTTATCTGTCTCTTCTTGGGTGTTGTCAATGAAGCTAGGATCGTGAGAGTACCTTATCTAATCAACTGCGACTACATAGTTGATGCCATTACAGCAGTTCAACTCCCACTTCGAGATATTGACCTTGGTACCACACTTGGGTCCTATGGGAGGAGGCTTTGTGACTAGGGATGCAGGAGGAGAGGATCTGTCGATGGAAGTGAGCACCCGAACCTTGGTGTAAGGGGCGACAACAATGGAGGGTTTCAAAGGGGTGGTGCTATGTATCCTCATGGAAGAATTGGAAGCAGAGGGTAGTGATGACATTGTCATTGTAAAAATCTAATGATATATCAAAATATAGTCTTTGAAAGTTTACAACTTGATTAAGATCCATTCTTGTTT
>APFE031023811.1:93149-177793 GCA_000404065.3 Pinus taeda | reverse complement strand
CATAGATGATTAGGAGTAAAAGGGGTTTTAGCCCCTTGTTTATGTAAAGTTGAGTTGGCTTTGAGATCCACCCATGGTCCGCAGACCATGGGATTATACAAATAGGTGTGTCTCAGAGAGTCTAAGGCAGATAGAGAAGATCATGTTAGTAATGGGTCAATAGAAGATAGCGTAGAGAAGTGGATCAGATAGAAGAGAAAGGCTCTGCAGCTAAGTGCACAAAGGCCTAGATAGAGTCTGCAATTGAGTGAAAGGACCCCTTCAGCTGAGTGCGCAGGGAAGTTTTGAGTCTGTAAATCCTAACTAAATATCAATAAAGAAGATTGTCGAATAATTCCTTTGTTATTTGTTTAATTTTGTTTATTTATGATTGTGATATATGTTGTGAATGAATAATGTATTTATGAAATATTGTTCTAATGATGTGTGACTCTATGGAATAATTCTTAATAACTATACGCATTACATGTTAAGTACTTTCACGAAGATTGTGATACATTTTGTTATGTTTATTAGAATACTTAATTAGATCTATGTGAGCTCAGATCTAGGGTTATTTTTTGATGTGCGTAAGTGGATGATGCTACTATTAAGGGTCTGTAAAGACCAATTGTAGATCTTTGCAGAGGTTTAGAGGTTGTTTAAAAGGAGTTGCAGTGCCGAGCCCTAGGGTCTCATAGACCTACGCGAAGGCAAATCTAGAGCACTAAAAGACATCACATTGATCTCTAGATGTGGAAACTTGGTTCGAGCATCCCCCCATACTACTTCGAGTGAGACTGCAGCCTACGCTACGCGGGTTCTTACCGAAAGCGCTAGTAGTGTAGGGTTTTTTTGGTTGGCACAACTAATTCTGAACCCGGGTAAAGACCCCCTATGCCAACAAATGGTTCTATTGTCGAGACTGGGATCTACTTGAAAGAGATGTGTGATTTCGCATCACTGGAATCCGACTAAGAAGGAAATTGAGAAGCGGTTGGATAGGAAGATTCACGATTTTGAGGCGTAGGAGAACAAGAATCTGCACCTATCAAAGGAGCAGTGGTTGGACAGATATTTGTATACAGAAATACGTGAAATTTTCTTCTACAATAGTGTGGACTCCACAACTAGTGTGACAATTAAAAGCCTCTAAAGACAAGATCGTGTGCATTGTTGATCACTGGCTTGATCGAATTATAGGAGGATTTGTTACAGAATTCGTAATTGATACCTCAATCAGCTACAGCGAAGCAGAGCGGTGCTTCTTCAAAAGATCGCGGGGTAAGTATCTGAGATATTTGAATACTTGTATTAATATGCTCTTGTGTGAGAAACGGGTTATGCCATTGCCTTGATATTCGGAGCTAGGAAAAGTGGAAAACTCTTTAGAGATTGAGAAAAAGTAGGTCCTAAATATAGCCCACTGATTGGACCTCCTTTGAGTGATGACGAGGGACTAGTATAGGTCTCACCACGAAGCATTTTTTAGCTGATAAGGTCGGGTTTTCCACAAACACACCATCCATCCACTCCACCTCCACCACATACACCTTCGCCCACACTTCCACCACCACCACCTTTCAACATGTTGAACACAATGAAGTTGCCAATTTTCAAAGGTATAGGAAGTGAAGATATTGATCAGTTTTGGTTTGTTATGAATGTTGTGTGGACAACACAACAGATTATTGATGAAAACATAAAGAAGGCGCGGTTAGTTATTTCTCTGCAAGATTTGGCACTGACGTGGTATATTAAGTATTGTTATGATCATCATGTGGCAATGCTAGCAGAGACTAAGGCTGCTTTAAACAAAGAGTTTAGTAAGCCTAAGTCTGACTCTCATTCAGTAGTTTTATTTAAAGAGATCACGATGAGGGTCGATGAGATGCCTTGGGAGTTAGATCAAAGGTTGAAATGTGTGATCTGCGAAGCTAATATGCAGCTCATAGATGCTCAGCACCGTGAGTGGTTTACAGCTTCACTTCTACCCCACCTGAGGATTTCTCTGTCGTAGCAGAAGATAGGAACTCGGGCAAAAGCCCTAGAAATCACGATGAGGTTGCATGTGACGCCTATGTAGGATGAAACCTTGGGGGTACATCAAATCCATTCTCAATTACAGAGCCTATGCTTAGAATTGCGGAGCTTGAAGAAAGATAAGGAGGCTAAACCAGAGGTGCACGCAGAAGTCTGGTGTCTGAAATGTAAGAGCCAGGGGCATGATAAAGACCATTGTCCCGTCTTTGTGAACTATATCACAGGAAGGGGACCAATTCCCCTGAGATCAGAAGCTCCAGCAGGACCTAACATGGGGGTTGTGTTATGGTGCATTACTTGTCAGGTTGTTGGAAAACACACAACAAATAATTTTCATTTGATTCAAAAGTTCGTTCAGACACCACAATAGTTGTTATATGACTTATGTAAATCTTTGGGCCATGATGCACGCCACTTTCGCGGCTATGAAATGATGATGGAGAGAACGCCTACGTACCAGATGCAAGCAGAAACAAGGCCTCCAGATCATGGCGTGGGTGGAGCGCATGGAGGGTATCACAGAAGAGGACGAGGCCATGGACGAGGAGGGCCTGGCAGAGGTCGCAGACAGGTTATCTGTTATAACTGTGGAACACCAAAGCACTACCTGTGGGAGTGTCATAATCAGACACGCTCATCATGCTAATACTGTAGCCAGTTTGACCACACTATAAAAGAATGCCCTGTGTTGATAGCCAAGTTGCAAGAGAAGAAGGCACAGCCTCAGCAACCTAGACAGAACTTACAAATTATGAGAGTTGAGCCACGCGAAGAAGATCAGAATGTGAATATAGTGCTAAGGAGTGGAATAATGACTGGCGATGATAAGGGAAAATAGCCTGAAGAGGATGGGTGGGTCCGCAAGGCCCCAGAAAAAGAAGCTGGTTTTGATTTGGCACGTGCTATGGAAACATTTATGGAAGCCAAGAAAATATTCGATGAGGCCTCTACCTCAAGAAGCCAGAACAACTGCCAGAAACCAACATGCCTACAAAGGTTGATCCCTTTGTGCTTACCACATTCTTGGAGACCTGCACGAAGTTGTTTTGTGATAGAAAAGATGTGAAATTCCTACAGGATATAATAAACAAATGCGTTGGAAAAGAAAACACCCCTGATGGACACCGCATAGTAAGAAAAATTGGCAAGCATAAGGCTAGAACAGGGAATAGGATGAGGGTCACCATGCAGATAGGAGATTATGAGATGGACTAGGTTATCTTGGATCTCGAGTCTGATGCAAACATTTTTCCAAAACAAAAATGGGAAATAATGGGGAGACCTGCACTGCAGTAGTCTCCGATCCAGTGTAGAATGCCAAACCAGCAAAAGATCATCCCTATGGGATGACTACATTGAGGAACAATGGATATAGAAGGTGCGAGCACGCTAACTGATTTTGAAGTTATAGAGATTGTTGATGATAGTAATGCATACCCTACGCTCCTCAGAATTGACTGGGCCATTAACATGAATAGAGTCATCAACTTGAAGAAGAGGACAATGTCATTTGAAAAGAAATCTCTCCTAGTTGTAGTGTCGTTGGACCCTACAGAAGGGGTGCGCTACACTGAACCGGTCCGCGATTATGAGGAAAGTGAGGATGATCTAGACCAGATCTACAAAATAACAGCGCAGGATCAAGATTGGATCAATCCAACAACAGATGGACAGATTTCATGGGACCGAGAGAGTTCTTGCACCTCTGATTTAGATGAATAGTTAGAGCATTGGCAGAATCGGCTACATGAAGTATCTACACTACGCTGCAACATGATGACTAAATCATTGCGATGTGTTTCATCGGAGGTAAGAAATTTAACTTATTATGATGGTTTAACTCGTGTATAAGTTTTGGGATGTATTTGAGCATGAAGTCCCTGAGCATCACCGCTTCCAAGCATGAGATCTGGCACTGCATGCTACACCCACATGATGGTGGGTTACGCACAAGGATAGCTTTGATGGATGACGAGACTACAGAAGAATGATGTGGTTGCAGTTTGGTCAACCTAACCTTCAATTGAATGAGAAATCTGATGGGAGGGATGATCTGCGTGATCACCTAGCAAAGTGGACTAAAGATTATGGAACGGAACCGTAGTCAGAGTGGGTACACTTGTTTTGTCATACTTTAAACACAATCCCCATGAACTAGTGTTTGGAGACAGAGCTCTGCCATGGCATTGCGGAGTGGGATATATTGAGGGAAGGATTCTTAATGACCTTCAGTTTTGAACATGGGTTCGAAAGCATTGACAAAGCCTTGCAGGAGGTTAAGGCAGTGATCTTCAGAATGCCGCAAGAACCTCTGGAATGGGTCCAACCAAATTGGAGCATCAAACTACACCATGCACTAGAATGTTATAATGTGACTGCTAAGGAGGAGGATGAAGATCCAAGAAATATTAATATTCCAAAGACCAAAGGGCATCGTGAAGTCAAGGGCCCACAGATAGAGAACCCGGACATCTCTACGCCACTTCAAACCATGCAAGTGAACATTAGGACTGAAGCAGAATCGAATTTTGCAAAAATTGGGGATTATTTGGAAGATGCTACTGTGGATAAGGTTGTTGAGTTACTCTGTGAATATCAGCATCTATTCCCTACTAGTTTTTTAGACTTGAAGGGCATAATAGGAGACTTGGGTGTTATGAAAATCACTCTGAAGCCAGACATGAAGCCCGTTAAGCACAGGTTGTATCGCCTAAATCCTAAGTACAAGGAAAATGTTCACTTGGAGTTGGATAAGATGCTGGAAGCAGGCATCATAGAACCAGTGGAAGAATCTGATTGGGTGAGCCTAATGGTGGTTCAATAGAAGAAGAAGAAGGGTGAGATAAGGATTTGTGTGGATTTGAGGAAGCTTAATGATGCATGTGTCCATGATCCATTTCTGACACTGTTCACGGATGAGGTATTAGACAATGTTGGAGGGTAGGAGGCCTACTCGTTCATTGATGGGTTTTCGGGTACCATCAAATTAAGATCACGCCAGAAGATAGGAGAAAAACAACCTTTGCGACGGAATGGGGTTGTTTCAATATACTGTAATGTCGTTTGGACTCAAGAATGCGCATGCGATATTTTCTCCTGTAGTCATCGCAGCGTTCAAGAAGTTCATCCATAAGTTCTTGGAGGTGTACTTTGATGATTGGACGGTGTTTGGTTTAGTGAAGCGCCATGTAGCAAGTCTACACTTGATGTTGGATACATGTCACAGATACCATATGGAATTGAATCTAAAGAAGTGTTTATTTTGTTTCCCCTTTAGGATCTTGCTGGGTCATGTGGTGTGCAAGCAAGGGCTGATGGTGGACCTTGCCAAGATTGCGGTGATAGTGAATTTGGAGGCCCCGAGGAGTGTTAAGAAACTAGGCGTCATGCTAGGACATGGAGGATATTACAGGAAGTTCATCAAAGCTTATGCTCAGATTACCATGCCCATGGAGAAAATGTTGAAGAAAGACGCTACATTCTATTGGGATGAAGAATGTCAGTGCAGTTTGGATATATTGAAAGAGAAGATGGTCACCGCGCCGATCTTGGACTTCCCTGATTGGAAGAAGGAATTCCATGTACATGTCGATGCCTCTTGCATTGCGTTGGGTGCAGTGCTAACATGGGCTAGTGAGGGAGAAATTGACCACCCTATAGCCTTCGCAAGCTTAAAGTTATCAAAGGGAGAGAAGAATTACTCAAAAATAGAGTGCGAAGGGTTCACTATGGTGTACGTGCTTCAAAATTTCAGGCACTATCTATTGGGCAGCCATTTCAAAATGTACACATATCATTCTACCTTGAAATACCTGGTCAATAAGCTTGTGTTGGGGGGGGAGTTCTGCAAATGGCTGCTGTTATTTCAGGAGTATGACTTTGAGCTAATTGTGAATCCAAGGAGGTTAAATGGGAGCCTTGATCATATTTCACGGATTGAAACAGGACAAGAACCTACTAATTTGGAGGAAGGTTTTCCAGATGTGCAGCTCTTCGCAGTGCGCATAGCAGATAATGATTTTGCAGATATTATCCACTTTTTGACTACTGGGATGGCACCAGAAGGGTATATGAGTCAGCAAAAGAAGGAACTAGTAGTGTGCATGGCGAACTTCTCAGCGATTGCAGGACATTTGTATAAGATGGGTGCAAACAAGATATTGCGAAGATATGTGTCGGATTTTGAGAGAGATAGCATCCTTGTTGAAGCTCATGGAGGGCTTGCGGGAGGACACTATGCAGGAAAGGCAACTGCGCAGAAGATTTTACGTGCAGGTCTATGGTGGCCCATGTTGCATAAAGATTCCAAAACGTATTGTAGGGCATGTGATGCATGTCAAAGAACTGACAAACTATCGCGTGTGGACGAGTTACTACTGAATCCTCAAGTGTCCTTGGAGAACTGCATGAAGTTGTTTCGCGATAAAAAAGCTGTGAAATGCCTGCAAGAGATAATAAACAAATGCATTGCCAAAGAAAATGCCCTTGATGGACACCGCGTAGTAAGAAAAATTGGCAAGCATAAGGCTAGAACAGGGCGCGAGACGAGGCTCACCGCACAGATAGGAGATTATGAGATGGACCAGGTTATCTTGGATGTCGGGTCTGATGCAAACATTTTTCCAAAACAAACATGGGAAAGAATGGGGAAACTTGCGATGCAGTGGTCTATGATCCAG
Source organism: Pinus taeda (assembly GCA_000404065.3). Classification (NCBI taxonomy): domain Eukaryota; kingdom Viridiplantae; phylum Streptophyta; class Pinopsida; order Pinales; family Pinaceae; genus Pinus; species Pinus taeda. The sequence goes on along the minus strand of APFE031023811.1, from coordinate 171,092 downwards.
CTTAGAATGGAAAACCAACAGAAGATCATCCCTAAGGGATGACTACATGGAGGAACAGTGGATATAGAAGGTGCGAGCGCGCTAGCTGATTTTGAAGTTATAGAGATTGTTTATGGCAGTAATGCATACTCTGCGCTCCTCGGAATTGACTGGCCCATTGACATGAATGGAGTCATCAACTTGAAGAAGAGGACAATGTCATTTGAAAAGAAATCACTCCAAGTCGTAGTATCGTTGGACCCTACAAAAGGGGCGCGCTACACTGAACCGGTCCGTGATTATGAGGAAAGTGAGGATGATCTAGATCATATCCACAAAATAACAGCGCAGGATCAAGATTATATCAATCTGACAGCAAATCTAGCTATTGCTCGTTTAGTAGGCTAGTGATAGAAGGAGTCGTCGGGTCGTTTCTTCTTTCCATAATTCCTCTCCCTTAATTGAGAGAATCGGGCGAGCCACTTAACATCCCTCGAATGAACGGATTCATCTATCATCATGAAAAACCTCCCACTATCGACTTATCCACCCGTACCCAACTTAGTCTGCATGATGGCGGCCTTTTAGTCGAGCCTGCTTACGCATTCCTTATCGCCGAAACCTTATTAGTGATTTCAGAAAGACTTAGGCTCAACGGACACTACATTTTGTATTGCTAAAAAAGGGGCTTTTCAGATGGATTACATGGGACCGGGAGAGTTCTTGCACCTCTGATTTAGATGAAGAGTTGGAGCATTGGTAGAATCGGTTGCATGAAGTATCTACACTGCGCTGCATCATGATGTCTAAATCGTTGCGTTGTGTTTCATTGGAGGTAAGAAATTTACCATATTATGATGGTTTAACTCATGTGGATAAGTTTTTGGATGCATTTGAGCATGAAGTCCCTCAGCATCACTGCTTCCAAGCATTAGATCTGGCACTGCGCACTACACCCACACGATGGTGGGGTATGCATAAGGATAGATTTGATGGATGATGGGACTATAGAAGAATGATGAGGTTGTCGTTTGGTCGACCTAACCTTTGATTGAATGAGAAATATGATGGGAGGGATGATCCGCGCAATCACTTAGCGAAGTGGACTAAATATTATGGAACGAAACCGCATTCCGAGTGGGTACACTTGTTTTGCCATACTTTAAACACAATCCCCATGAACTAGTATTTGGAGACAGAGCTCCGACATGGCACCACGGAGTGGGATATATTGAGCGAAGCATTCTTAATGACCTTCAGTTTTGAAGATGGGTTCGAGAGAATTAACGAAGCCCTGCAAGAAGTTAAGGCAGTGATATTCAGAATACTACAAGAACCTCTTGAATGGGTCCAACTAGATTGGAGCACCTAGTTGCACCATGCGCTAGAACGTTATAATGTGATTGTTGAGGAGGAGGATGAAGATCCAAGAAATATTAATATTCCAAAGACCAAAGGGCATCGCAAAGTAGAGGGCCCACAGATAGAGAACCTGGACATCACCACGCCGCTGAAAACCAAGCAAGTGAACATTGGGACTGAATTAGAACCGAAGTTTGCAAAAATTGGGGATTATTGGGAAGACGATACTATGGATAAGATTGTTGAGTTACTCTGCGAATGTCAGGATCTGTTCCCTACTAAGTTTTCGGAATTGAAGGGCATAATAGGAGACTTGGGTGTTATGAAAATCACTCTGAAGTTGAACATGAAGCCCGTTAAGCAGAGGTTGTATCGCCTGAATCCTAAGTACAAGGAAATGTTCGCTTGGAGTTGGATAAGATGCTAGAAGTAGGCATCATAGAACCAGTGGAAGAATCTGATTGGGTGAGACAAATTGTGGTTCAAGAGAAGAAGTAGAAGGGCGGGATAAAGATTTGCATGGATATGAGGAAGCTTAATGATGCATGTGTCCATGATCCATTTCTGACACCATTTATGGATGAGGTATTAGACAAAGTTGGAGGGCAGGAGGCCTACTCGTTCACTGATGGGTTTTCAAGGTACCATCAAATTAAGATCGAGCCAGAAGGTAGGAGAAAAACAGCCTTCGTGATGGAATGAGATTGTTTCAATGTACTGTAATGTCGTTTGGACTCGAGAATGTGCCTGCGATATTTTCTCGCGTAGTCATCACAACGTTCAAGGAGTTCATCCATAAGTTCTTGGAGGTGTACTTTGATGATTGGACGGTGTTTGGTTTAGTGAAGCACCATGTAGCAAGTCTGCGCTTGATGTTGGATACATGTCGCAGATACCAAATGGCATTGAATCTAAAGAAGCGTTTATTTTGTGTCCCCTTTGGGATCTTGCTGGGTCATGTGATGTGCAAGCAAGGGCTTATGGTGGACCTTGACAAGATCGTGGTGATAGTGAATTTGTAGGCCCCATGGAGTGTTAAGCAACTGGGCGTGACACTAGGACATACAGGATATTACAGGAAGTTCATCAAGGCTTATGCTTAGATTACCATGCCCATGGAGAAACTGTTGAAGAAGGACGTTACATTCTGCTGGGATGAAGAATGTCAATGCAGTTTGGATGTATTTAAAGAGAAGATGGACACCACGTCGATCTTGGTCTTCCCTGATTGGAAGAAGGAATTCCATGTACATGTCAATGCCTCTTGCATTGCATTAGGTGAAGTGCTAACACAGGCTGGTGAGGGAGAAATGGAACACCATATAGCCTTCGCGAGCTGAAAGTTATCAAAGGGAGAGAAGAATTACTCAACAATAGAGTGCAAAGGGTTGGTTATGGTGTATGTGCTTCAGAATTTCAGGCACTATCTGTTGGGTGGACATTTCAAAATGTACACAAATCATTTTGCCTTGAAATACCTAGTCAATAAGCCTATGTTGGGGGGGAATACCTGCAAATGGCTGCTTCTATTTCAGGAGTATGACTTTGAGGTGATTGCGAAGCCAAGGAGGTTAAATGTGGGCCTTAACCATGTGTCACGGATTGAAACAGGAGAAGAGCCTACTAATTTGGAGGAATGCTTGCTAGATGCATAGCTCTTCGTAGTGCGCATAGCAAATAATCATTTTGTAGATATTATCCACTTTTTGACTACGGGGATGGCACCGAAAGGGTATATGAGTCAGTGAAAGAAGGAACTAGTAGTGCATGCGGTAGACTTCTCAGTGATTGCAGGACATTTGTATAAGATGGGAGCAGACGAGATATTGCAAAGATATGTGTCAGATTTTGAGAGAGATAGCATCCTCGTTGAAGTTCATGGAGGGGTTGTGGGAGGACATTATGCAGCAAAGGCGATTGCGCAGAAGATTTTGCGCGCAGGTCTTTGGTGGCCCATGTTGCATAAAGATTCCAAAACATATTGTAGGGCATGTGATGCATGTCAAAGAACTGGCAGACCATCGCAGAGGGATGAGTTACTATTGAATACTCAAGTGTCATTGCAGCTATTTGAAAAATGGGTGATTGATTTCATTGGGCCAATTTAGCCCCCAGGAAAAAAAACTATTGTGTGCTATATTATCACTGCAATAGAATATCTAACCAAATAGGTAGAGGCACAACCAATTAAGGATTGTACAGGGGCTACTACAGCGAAGTTCTTGTTTGAGTATGCCTTAACCAGATTTGGTTGCTCAAAGCTGTTGATGAGTGATCAAGGTACGCACTTCCTAAACGAGACAATTAGCACATTGACTGAGGTGTTCTAGGTCTATCATCAGAAGAGCACACCATATCATCCATGGGCTAATGGAACAGTTGAGGCTTTTAATAAGAACTTGGAGAACGCGTTGACGAAGATCTACAATGCATTGAAAAAAGATTGGGATGTGCACGTACCTGCAGTACTATGGGCAAACACCATTCAGATTGGTCTAGGGTGTAGAAGTTGTGACACCAGTGGAGTATATCATGCCTAGTCTATACATAGCAGCTCTCACAAGTATGGCAGATCGCGAAGCCTTGGAGGAACGGCTCGCGCAGCTAATGGAGCTTGAAGAGGATCGATTCTTGGCTGGATTCCATCATCAAGTATAGAAGGAACGTGAAAAGGCATGGCATGATCAACACATCAATCTTCGCACATTCAAGGTAAACGATCTCGTATTGTTATATGATAGTAAGTTTACTAAATTTCTAGGTAAATTCCAGATGCATTGGCTGGGGCCATATATTATCAAAGAAATTACAGATGGAGGCGCGATTCAACTCACAAAGCTAAATGGAGAACCTTTTTCGGGAAGAGTGAATGGGAGTCTATTGAAGTTGTATAAAGGGGATCTTGTGCAATGACTATATGGTGGCATGACAGTCTTAGTGCTCTAGGCAATTGCAAGGGAGCGTGAGGCTATAAACTACACTGCCATGGTGGGAAGAAGCTTATCAAATCTTGACAAATATTCAGGATAAGCTCAAGGGCTTGCAACAGACGCAGCAGATGATGAGGCTGGCTGCAGAAGGACCAATTACAGAGCAGCTTGTGGAAGAATTCAAGCGAGCAGCTACACAGAGTGTCGCCGAGGTTGCAAAAGTTCATGCGGAGCTGGGGGTTCTTCACAGCAAGATCGTCATGCCAGCCAAGTGACTCAAGGGCAAGTCACGATCTTTGTGTTGGGGGCCTATTGGGATGGGGTCCCCTGGGTCAGTTTTGGGGTTAAAAACCCAATTTTTGATGTAATTTTTGTAAAATATGTAAAGTCTCCGCAATTTGTGCATGTGGACAGCATAGATTATTAGGAGTAAAAGGGGTTTTAGCCCCTTGTTTTTGTAAAGTTGAGTCGACTTTGAGATCCACCCATGGTCAGCAGACCATGGGATTGTATAAATAGGTGTGTCTTAGAGAGTCTAAGGTAAATAGAGAAGATCATGTTAGTAATGGGTCAGTACAAGATAGTGCAGAGAAGTGGGTTAGATAGAAGAGGAAGGCTCTGCAAATGAGTGCGCAGAGGCCTAGATAGAGTGTGCAGCTGAGTGCGCAGACCCCTGCAGCTGAGTGCGCAGGGCAGTTTTGAGTCTGTAAATCCTAACTGAAGATCAATAAAGAATATTATCAAAGAATTATTGTGTTTATCTATTTACTTCTATTTATTTAAGATTGCTATATATGCAGTGAATGAATAATGTATTTATGAAATATTGGTCTAATGATGTGAAAATCTATGGAATAAATCTTAATAACTGTAAGCATTGCATCTTAAGTACTTCCGCGAAGATTGTGATACATTATGTTATGTTTATTATAATACTTAATTAGATATGTGCGAGCTCATATCTAGGGTCATTTTGTGATGTGCGTAAGTGGGTGATTCTAAAGTTAATGCATATGGGAGGGAATGAAGTGGTACCATCGAAGGATAATGAAACACCCAAATGTTCCAAAGTAGGATTAAAATAAAATTTAATTTAATTAAAATAATATAGAATCAAAACTAATAAAACAAAATTAATAAAAATTATAAATAAAAAGAAAAGAAGTTTAATTAAAATTTAATATAGTTTTTTTTATAACCCATTTTTGTAAATAAAATAATTAAATTAAAATTAAAATAATACAATTCATAAATTAGTTTGAATAATGAATTAAAAATCGTCCTTGAGGGTTAGTTTAATTGGTCGAGTTCCCGTCGCTAAAGTACCTTACTAATAGGAGGTCACGGGGTCAATGCTTCTTGATGCCCTTAGGGTTAGGCTTTTCTAATCAGCCGACGAGATGTAATCCCTTTGATAGATTTGCCTGGATATTTCCTTGGAAAAGCCTTGAGGGTTAGCTCAATTGATCGACTTCTTGACGCTAAAGCACCTCGCTAATGGGAGGTCACGAAGCCAATTCTTCTCAACGCCCTCAGGGTTAGCATCTTCTAATAAGCTGGTGAGATGTGGTCCCTTCGGGTGGATTTGCTTGGATATTTCTTCAGGAAAAAAATGAATTAATTAAAATTAGAATAATTTTTTCCCCGATGGGTTGTTAGAACATTGGAATTTCAGGATAGAGGTTGCGATTCGCCACACCACGAATCCTCTCAATATCTCTTAATTTATGTCGTGGTAGTTAGGTTGCATGCACTCTCGTGTGAGGCATCAAGCCACAATAGGCTGGCTATTAAGTGTGTTAATGATAATAATTTCAACCATTGGTGATATGTACAAGAGGTGTGGCTGGTGGTATGTCTGATGACAACATATGTATCAGTGTAAAATGGGAGGGAGGGTGAATTTTAGTTTATATGATTGTGTGCCTATATGTGATGATAAATATGAGAGGAAGTCTCTTTGTCCCAATCCAGTGAAGGTAGGGGGAATTCTCAAAGGAACATGTCTTGAACGTCATAGAGAACAGGAGATTCAAAGTGAGGGAAATTGGAAACTCTGAATAAAGTTGTGTGATGTGAGACATTACCAGGAGCGACCAAATTCTACTATTGATACAGGCTCTTTGGATCTAATAACAGAGATTTTATGGGTTATCTCCACCAAGTATAAAGCTTTAAGCCTGGATTTTCAATTTGAGTTGGTTAATTATGTGTTTATAGCATTTAGTTTTGTTGTGTATGATTGGGTGGAGTGGTCGTATAGGGGAGGTGAGAAGTCTGGTTGTTTGTTGGCTTGAGCGTTGAAAGTGATCTGAACCCTGGTTGTGCATGGGTTTGGTGTTTATGGGAGAGAGTGAAGCCTAGTTGTCCAGTTGTTATTTTGGCCTTAGAAGTTCTGGGATTTTGTGTACACTAGGTCAAGTTTCTTATAATATTCATTGGAGGTCGTTGGCCATAATTATCACTAAGGTAGACCTAGGTAGTGGCTAAGTAACTGTTATATTTCAAGTTTTTGTGGTGGCTTGCAAGGGTTTCCTTGGTGTAAGATGTTTTCACTTGGGTACGGGGAAGACTGAGGCCCCAAGAAAGAAGAAGGGGCATCTCTGGCTTTTCAGTCAGACTCATTGGTGCAAAAGAGATGTTTCCTTTTTGGGACAAGAAGTTAAGAGGAGGGTGGTGAATATGCCTCATCATCAAGGTTAGGCATAATGAGGAATGAAGGTGAGGGGGCATCCAGTGTGGCAACAACAAAATGATCAGGGTCATGGTGAAACTATAGACCCACCACCCTCAACGTCCTTTCCCATGGTGGTGAATGCCTCCCCATCGAAGGATAACACTAGTACCATTCGACAATTGAGTGTTTCCTTGGGCCAACTGAATTAGACCTAGAAAGATGATCATAATGGAATCATAGTTTTCATGAGACACATACAAAGAAATCTGTGGGAGATGCAAGATAGATTTGTCAGTCTCTGGAGAGGGTAGCATTGCATCCAGGAGAAGCTAGACAGTATGGAAACCAAATTGCCTCACATGGAGGGGCATGTTCACTATGGATTCAATCCTCTACCATCCCCTGGTTTGGGTCCAGAAAATCTTGCCATGGTGATTTATGACTATTTCCAATGATAGTTGGTTGTCTCTTGGTCTAATGGGCTTTTTGACACTTTTTGTCTATCGGTTTATGTAAATCTTTGTCATTTTTGAAAGTTGTTATGCATCTGGATATGCATCTATTGGCCAATAAATCTAGTAATAGTGAGGCCAATAGGTTTTTGAGAAACGTTATGGGGAAATGTATTCTTTTGAATTAATAGAAAAACTTTGATTCACATAAAAATAGAATAAAATCAAATGTAATTAAAATAATTCAAATGATACAAAAAGTCCTAAGGGTTAGTTCAATTTACCTAGAGCTAGATGTGAAGTCTTTTATATTTTTGTTAGTTTTTGTTGATCATGTGTTCGACTCTCTTTGATTCCCTTGGAGTCAAATCCTCATAATCAAGGCCAATGGTTTACCTGATTTACCATCCACAAAATATGGGGAAGTGCTCTGGGGTTTTCCGTACTTTCATTCCAAGTATATATATATATATATAACAAAAATAAATTAAGATTAATTAAAATAATATATGATTATAAAACAATATAAGATAAATCAACTCGGTGTAGCTCGGGTGGTAGGGAGGAGTTGTTATTTTCCTCCCCACCCACGTTCTAGTCCCATTGAGATTGACATGCTCACTCCTTGGGATTAATTTCTACATGAAAGATAATTGGCTCAACTAAACACTAGTGGGTTTTCCTTGGATGTGGCTAGTATTGATCAGATTCATCTCAAGCCATAAAATCCTTTAGACCAGTACTCCATTTTCGTCTATGTGGAGTAAATGCAACAAGCTTGGGCATTGGGTAAAGGATCTGCTGTAGAATTTAGGTGAATTAAGAAGGAAAATTAGGATCGAGAGCACTCAATGTGATATGATGGCTACCGAGAAGAAAAATGGAAACCTTCCTTGTTATAAATGGCCCTTGATGAGGATGGAATTTCTCAAGATCAAGGTGAAATTTCGTTCGTTTGATTCCATGGCCTCTCCAAATCATGAAGGAAGCAGAAACATCAAGATGGTTTGGTCTCTAGTCTTAGTGGAAGATAGATTTGCCGAATTGGATAGAATTGGGGAGCAGGTGGTGTTGGAATCTCACACTCATTACTCTCTGATAATGCTATAGTTGGAGGAGTTGCGTGAGGATATGAGCGACTCCAGCCAATGGTGGAGAATTTGGCTACAAATGTGGACAACCATGGTTCAAAGGTCAATGGGATTGAAGAAACGATGGAATCAGTAGTCGTCGGCATTCTCAAAGAGGTTTTTGGTTTGCAGGATCCTCCTTCTCTCAGTTTGCAAGAAGAAATCCAGCCAAGTGAGCCTATGGAGCATATAGATGCATAATTACCAATGCAGATGCTAGAGGAAGATGGAAATGCATTGGATGATAGTGTTCCACCAAGGATGTAGAATCTTGTTATAAAACTTCCCCTTTTTGTTTAAATGTTATGTAAATTTGCAGTATTTAGTGGATATTTTTGGAGAATCTACAAGACAAATGATGTCAAGGGTTTTGTTGGATATAGGAAGGGTAGGAAAAGACTCTTTTTTATCAGCTTTTGAATACTATAGATGATAAATAACCCTTGTATGTAAGGGTATTGACCCATTTACCAGATTGATCGATATAATCTACCCGTTTCTTTAAAATAATAATAATAATAATAATAATAAATAAAATTAATATACATCCGGAAGTCAAAAGTTAATCTAGGATTGGAAATCAAGGAAGTGGTGCCATCTGAAAGTAATGAAACACCTAGATGTTCTATTCTGGGAAAAACAAAGTCATAGAATCTAATAAATTTTAAAATAAAAATAAATAAGTTTTAGGGATGGTATTTTTAAAGGTATAGGAGACAAATTGGGCCATTATATTACTAATTCTTCAGTCAAGTAAAATACCTTCTCTTGTGCCATAATTTGTATTGAAATGGATTTTGTCAAAGGTCTCCCTGAAGAAATTCAACTTGACTAGGAGAACTGGTCCAATCTTCAAATCATGGATTATGAGTAGGTTCATTTTAAATGCAATGTTTCCCATGAGTATGGGCACTTTGGAAAAAGTTGTCCAAATGCTCCAACTTCTCAACCTCCTTCTAAACCTCCACCATATTCTCACAGTTTTGATGAGCAAGGAGCATTCAAACTAGTTTCACAAAAACACAAGAATCATTTGTCCAAGAGGCCTCATCCAAGTAGGCTTGAATCTCATCAACATCCTTCCTCTAGTAATAGATATGAAGCTTTCAAGTCCTCATAAATATAAGTTATGAGTGAAGAATCCCAAGTTGATTAGCCAACTCCAAATCAAGTGCCAGAAAAGAACATCAATTCATCCACTAAGGAAGAATATTTATCCAAGGAAAATGAAAAAAGCCTTCTTGTAGAAAAGAAGGAAGATGAGGATTTCAAACATCCCTCTTCTTCTCCTTCCTATTTAGATGTTCTAAAAGACTAGTGTTCCTCTCCTCCATTAATAAGAAGTAGGAAAGACTGAAGCAAGAAATCCCTAAAATTAGGTGTCGATCATTCTTTCACCTCCCCTAGGTCTAACGAGGCCAAATCCACTCAAATATTTAAAATGTTTTGTTTTTGTATTACCATGTGCAAGCAATTTGTATGAATATAGTTACGTTCTCAAGAAGCAGTAGGTGCAAGTTTCAGAAGGGCTAGTATTGGATCTCCTCCCCCTCTCCTTTTATTTTGTGGAGGATGTTTTTTTTGCTCTCTTCTTTTTAGATTCATTAAATAAATTTCCTTGTAGCGTTCATTCCAATGTAATTCAGTTGCATATTATTTGCATATATTTTTTACACATTTTTTTATTTAGTTAAATAATAATAATAATAATTAAATAATGAAAAAATAAAATAATGGGACTCAATAAAATAATAATATATTCAAACAAGAAGCTAAAGTCAATCAAGATTTGAAAGCATCCTGGTAAAAGCAAAATAGAATTAGCCAACCAAACCCATATTCATACATGGCACCCTACATGTCAACCAATACCTCAAGAAACATATATGCATGCCATGTCATAATGCTTAGACTACATGCCACCTCAACATCCACATCAACTACCATGACAACATGCCAAGTCATCAAAACATGACAATAATGCAAAACTTCCAAGAGCCATAATTTTTTATCCATAAACTCAGAATGAGGAAAAATTTATATCACTAGAAAGATCTCGATGAGTAGAAGAGTATGGTGGCATTAATATTAGGAAATAATGTGACTAAGAGAAGAAAAAATTTGATAATCTTTAACACCTTGTTGGTTCACTCCATTCTTTATTCCCATTGTTTTTCCTAAACTCGTAGTTGTTATATTTTATTTCTTCTACCTATAAATCTGCAAGATGAAAATAATTAAATTTAGTATACACAAATCATTCAAATTCCTAAATAAAAATGTGTTAAGAATCAAGCTTAAACAATCCTTATACAATCCAAAAATAAAACCAATTTACAACAATAAGAATGTACATGACAAAATTAATTGGTTTTAATGATCCTTCTTTTTCACAATGTTGTTCAAATCCAATTGCTGCTCATAGATATCATATTTGAGTTCATTATTGTGTAGGAAGAAAGAAAGGCTAGGTCGACAAGTGGTTTGTTTAGAATGTCATAGTTGATAATACTACGTTGATTAGCTAAACAAAATATCTTGTTTTTTATATATGTTTACCCTTTCAAACTTAAACGATCTGCAAAACCTTTCTCATACGTTAAATTGAATTCAAACAAATAATAATTTTCAAGTGACAAAATCATAAAATGAGTTCAAATGAGTAAAAACAAATAAAAAAAATTCATGGAAAACTTCAAATGACTCAAATCAAATCATATAATAATATAATGAAAACATAGTTAAATATTTACAAATCATTAATAAACAAAAAAACTGGAAGAGTCCCCATTTTGATATGAATAACTTGTATCATATTGGGGGGTTGTTGTGCTTTCTCAATATGTACCCAATTGCACCTAGTATGTTGAAGTGCATCAAGTTGTGTGCCTAGGAGTGCATCCAATGGATGTGTGGTAAATAAGTGTGTCCCATGGTTGAACTATGTATATGTTTATGCCCTATGGATGTGTGCCAAACAAATGTATCGCGTGATTTCTCTCTATAGATTTTTTTGCCCGAAGGCACTTCTATCATCCATTGCAACCCCAAAATGTGGACCACCCAACTCCTTAGGTCTACATGTAATTCAAGCATCCAAGTCTATAAAATCTAGTCATGTTCTCTATGTCAATCTTTTTTATCATGCATCACACTTATGAATCAGATAGGGTCATTTTTCATAATCCTTACTTTTCGTTCCCTCGCCAAGTTTCTTTCCAAACTTCTCCTAGTGCATTCAACTAGTGTTAGTTTCCATGGTTTGTGATGCACCCAGTATAAGCAAGGGCACCCAACATCTCCATTGTTCACCTTTTCATCATGCGATGGCATCCTAAACTGACTCTTCTAGCCATCAACATTCCATCTTTTCCATCCATGGTGATCAATGACCACTAAGGTGATAATGTTGTGGAGGTGCTGGAAGTCATTGAAAGCTAGGGTGTTGCATCCTTCCCCATTGAGAGTCATTGTTTTCCTCGACAATAGCCTCAAGAACTTGTTATACTTAAAGTTTGCTTCCCAAACCCATGCATCCATCCACAAATATCTTCTTCAACTACTCTACATTGTTAATGTCATAATTTTTATGCAAGTTCCTGTTATCCAATTCTTCCTTTGAACAAAGATTGTTTGCCCAAATTGTGCCAAAATTCCTCTTGGATGTCTTTGTTGTTGTGGTTGCTATCCAAGTCTAACATTACTATGATTGCCTATTGTTGATGCAATCCAACCTTCATCAAGAATATAAAAAAAAAAGTCCAAATGGTACACCACCCAACCTATGACTACATTAATATCTTTGACCCATTATACCATGGTTTTATACATTGAAATCTACATGCTTGAGTTATTTAGGTGGCCAATCTGACTATCATGCCCAAACCATGAGAATGCACTTCTTCATGCACAAAATAATCACTTCCTTTTACATTTCAATTTATCTATAAAACTCTACTAGACCAAGGCGAGGTCACCATCTTCACCTCCAAATTGTCAAGTCACCTTCGCCAACCCAACATTCTAACTTCTTCATTGAGCTTGAAATGTTTTCTTTGTGAACTTAAGCTCCACTGCCAACTCTTAAGCAATATATCACACTAATCTTTTTAGTCAAGAGGAGGGTGGTAGATGGCCATCACAACCATTTCCCTCAAACACTCCAACAACCTATCTAAAGTTCCCTAATTCAAATGAATCAACCATAAAACTTCCATACCTCTTTCTTAAGAGAGGCACATCTAGACCAATATTATTTTCACCTTCAACCAATGATCTCATGATCTGTAGGTCATATTGATAATCACCCTCAAATGGTCTGAGTGATCTATCTCATTTAAGGTCTCCATATACGAAGGTGTCCCATCATCTTCCATGTCAACTTGGTATGCTTATTTGTTTGAACCATCCATGTCAGATGCACACACTTCTTGGTTGATTCCTTTGTTGCTTCCATCCATCCACTTAAAAATAGATTGCCCTGCTCCTCTAAGAAAGTGTCAATTTCATTGTCGTTATTCTATTGTTGCATAGGGGAAAAATCTCCACTCCTTCCTCAAAGTTGTCAAGTTGCCTCTTACAACTCAATAATTTCTTTAAGGAACTCATTGACTAACACCTCCTTAACCATTGTTCTACTTCTCGCAAAAAAAACAAAAAAACAAAAAAAAAACAAAAAACAACAACAACAACAACAACAAAAAACAAACAAACAAACAAACAAACTACCTAGAGTAAAATTGATGCGGAGGAGAGGATGACTTGCTACCATCATGAGTTTAATCTTTTTTGAAGGGTAACTCATATTCTATCTGTTAAACACACACATGGCAGCAACAGAATATGAAAGATAAAACATGAGAGTACATTTTTTATTAACAAATGATATACATTTATAGTACATGGTGTGACCATTGGGTTCCACATCCCAAGGTCTCTTGGACTCCTTTTGGTTGTTTAGCTTCCACACCAACCCTTAGAGGATTAGGTGTCCAACATTCCCCCCCTTAATCTGAAGGGTTATGTATGAGTCCAAGAGAAGAGAGTTGTAATACAAAATGTGCAAAAATGCATGGCAGCACTAAGCTGAATGTGCTCTCTGAAATGTTGGTATAAAGGGTAGTGGTTTAAGGATGACCACCAACACTAGAACGCTTAGTGCAGTTCCCGGAACTCTTCCAAAATTGGCAAGAAACTGAAGTTTTCTACTAGAGGAAGTGCTCCTATTGTTTTGAAGAGGGAAACCTTCAACCATGAAAGGGAGGTCTCACCCCGCATAAAAGGGAGAACTTCAGCCTGAAAAGGGAAGTCTCAACCTGTGATGGTTTAAGGATGACCAATAACTCTGGAATGTTTAATGCAATTCCTAGTAACTCTTCTAAAACTAGCAAGAAGATGAAGTCTTCTGCTAGAGGAAGTGTCCCCAATTCTATTCCTGGAACTCTTCTGAAACTAGCAAGAAGCTGACGTCTTCTGCTAGAGGGAGTGTCCCAAATTACCAACTGAAGGCATGCTCAAGGGCGTGTTTGTCTCTAGCTACAACTCTGAAACTAGTGTGACAAGTTGTGGCTCAAGCTAGCTTGATGTGGCTTTGAAGCTTGTAGATGACCATCATTCCCCCCCTGTCAGATACAAGGTGAGATGATGGAGAAAACTTAATTGCAAGATTGTTCAATACTCTTGAACAAGTTCTTACATGTGACTAAAATATCTTCTTGGTTGTTGATGCCCATTGCCAAGAAGTGATCCATCGAAGATGAATCTTTGGTCTTGCGGGACGTTTGTTTCTGAAGCATCTATTTGAAGAATGACTGGTTTTATGACAATGCTTACATGGATGAAGATCAAAACAATGATCTTTCATATGGCTAACTCGGTCACAGTGTTGGCATTTCACAATTTGTTGTTGTTGTTGTGGAAGAGGGGCAGAATCTTGAACAGCTGGAGGTGAACTGTCATGAAGGAATCCAACACTCTGACACTGAATGGGCTTTGAGTAGTTTGGAATATGAAAGGACAAGTCCTTGTCATATCCAAGACCAGTTCTGTGCTTGTTATGGACAAGCTCTTCCCAAGGTTTGATGGTGGGCTTGGGAACTGCAGACTGAACTTCTGCATCTGCATGTAACTTTGCTGCTTCATTGGATACTAAATCTGAATGAACTGTAACATTATTGACTTGCTACTGATGGGTTGTTGTCTCAATGCTCTGAACAGAAACAGGTTTAGAATGATGACTCCACTGTTGTAATTCTTCCTGCTATAGTTGAGATTCAAGCTGCGAAAATTCAATATTTTCTTGTGCATATTGTAGACATGTCTGAATTTCTGAGAGAGAGCCTTCACTAATTTGGAATGTGTCATCAACAATAGATTGTATAAGAGTTTTCAAAAACTATAATACTTCACCAATTAAAAAATAGTAAAACGATGAGGATCTCAATGCACTCCAAACTCTAATACAATGCTAAGACAAAGAAGCTCTCAATAGTCTCCACTCTCCAAATTAGTTCAAATATCGAAAACTGCACATGCTATAATTCTTCTGCTAAACTAAACTTGATGTCCATAAATAAGAATTTCACTACTCAAGATATTGGCTGCACTAGTCCTTTCCCAGTCTAGCCTAATTTTTCACATGAAAGGTGGCTTACAAACCTGTACATAATCTCATAAACTACCAAGCTGAAAACACATAAGAAGCACCTTACATTTTCTAATCTTGAAATGGCAGATGATGAAGTGCTCAGTGCTAAGGGGTGAAACTTTGTTACAATTGCTTACAATATCATCAATTTCTTCATATAAAATAAGCAAAACTGTAGTGAATGGCAGCGCTCCAAAAACACGCATCCTAAGTACAAAAACTTAGCACATTCAGGAGGCCATCACTGATAAGTGCCTCTTGTGGTGTCTCTGTCAGCCCTTATAGGAAATAATCATCTTTTCTCCATGAAATGAAACTATTGATCTTTTGTCCAAGAACAGTTATTTCAAGCGCATTTTCACAATAGCAGAGAGCATTTTATATACCTTATTTGTTCTAGAAATATGAGTTTAGAACAGCATAAGTTGTTCCAATTGTTAACATATTCATGACATTTATACCTTCCAAAATTGCTTGTAATGGCACATCAAGATCTGATTTGAGCTTCCTTTCTTCAATTAATCAGAGTAGAAGCTAAAATTAACCAACAAAATATGCATTGCCATTGTAAGATAAATCTCACTAGCAAACATTATGCGTGGATGTGTGGATTGTTTCTACCAAGCCCAGCACAATGATATGCCAAAAATACCCATTTGTACCGTTAAGAACAAAAACTGTAAGCTATGCAACCAGCTGAAACCTGCTTCACTAGTTAGTAAACTTCCCAATGGAATAGGAAAGTTCTCGAAGCTGCTTTGGATCAACTCTTGATGGTGTTTTTGTCAGAGAACATTGTGTTGTAGTTGTCTTTGGAAATGCAATAACATCTCTGATAGAGCTTTCAACGCTTTCAACCTCTAAGAATGAGACAGAGCGCACAAATATTTGAGATTCCAAAAGAATATGAAACTGAACTCGAGGAGACAAAGGTATACAAGGTTCAACGTAATACAAAACTGTGTATTAACTGGACAATGGTGGCAGCCAATGGCGAGTGCTTGTATATATATCCTCCTCTCCTGAACCTTGCAAGAGCACACACACCATTGAAAGAGAAACTGGATAAAGTAAATCTAATTTTCTGAAAGATTGCCAAAGGTAAACATACTCATGCTTTAAACGAGGATATTGCATACATTCTTTGCATCATCAGATTACAAATGCCTTGGAACAATTTCTTATTACGAGACAAATTTGATGTCTAGGAATATCCCCTAAATATCAGAATCCATTGCAGGCAAAGTAGTTATATTTACAAAGTTCATATCCATTCACATACGAATTCCAGTCAAGCAACCTTTCTCTTTAACTGCTCTATGGATGTGCTTGTCATCCTCTTAAACACAATTGCATATCCTAGACACTTATATTTCATTTCCTTAAATAGGCACATGCTAACCAAATTTTTATCACCTCATCCTTTTAAACGCAATTGCGTAGCCTAAACACTTATATTTAATTTCCTTAAATAGGGACATATTTAACCAAATTTATGTCCCTTCAACCAAGCTTGCATCATATATGTTAGCGGTTTGTGAGACGTGGATGTTGTGCATCGTTTGATTCCAATCAGATTGATCCGTAACACGTGAAGTGCATCATTTCTGCACTACTCCAGAAATGTGTTGTGAATGGTTTTGAGCAAATGATGTATAATGGCATTACAGATTGACAGTAAAATTCCACTAAACTTAAATGTTTAAGATGACGAGAGGATAGCTAACTTTGCGATCTTTTCCTTGCTTAACTTTAAATGTCACACACTATGAAAATTTATTTTGTCTGTAGTGTAAATGCTTGGATACGCCATACACTCTGTTGACAGAAAACTTCATGTACCTCAGAAAAAATGGAAAGATATGCATGTTGCAATCCTTTTATGATATTATTATTACATGACATTGCAGAATACACATCCATCAATTGTCATAGCGAGGACTGCCTTATTCGTGCCCTCTGTTGCCACCCAGATCACCATGCCCTTCGGGGCCTCCAAAGTCTCAATCCACATAGAGTCTCCCCGCTGTGTTTGATAGTCTTTCAAATTTCGAGGGAGTCTGAGGTCATCACTGAAATAAGAGCAATGTGAAACTGTTGTAGCAATGTGAAACCCTTTGTCAAGACGCATGACGCGCCCAGTGTCCACTTTGCCTCCTCTATTGTTTGTGGAGCAATACATCTGAAATCTTTGGAGCTAAAATATGAAACCAGGAAGAAATAACTAAAAAATGGATAGCGCTTCAGAGATCTCCAAAGAACATTCCTTTTAAACAAAATAGGCGAAGAAAGTGATAGCGCTTTCACCGAATTTTTTTTTTAAATATTCAACGCATAGTTAAAGGCATATGCACTTATGCAACAAGTAATTGATGTACAGAGAGCAATGACAAGAGCAATGTTTTGTATGTGTTCAAGCCAGTGGAAGAGTCAGAGCTGCTAGGCTAGCTAGTCTACATAGGATTTAGAGTACCATAGGCAGAATAGGGAGTTACAAAGCAGAGGGAGGCAAAAATGGCGCTGGAGAAATGACAGAGGTTGTAGCTAGAATTTAGTTGAGAAAATATTCATGAAATGCAGAAGTCATGGCAGAAATGACCTCCACAAAAAGCCCATACAACAAATGGCTCAAAGTAATTATGGAGGGCAGGAATACGCTTGCTCTGATACCATGTTCAACACACAGATGGCAGCAACAGAATATGAAAGATAAAACATGAGAGTACATTTTTTATTAACAAATTATATACATTTATAGTACATGGTGTGACTGTTGGGTTCCACATCCCAAGGTACCTTGGACTCCTTTTGGTTGTTCAGATTCCACACCAACCCTTAGAGGATTAGGTGTCCAAAACTATCTATCTATCCTCTCATTAAACTTGCACCTTTATAGTGCCCTAGGCTCCACTATATGCTCTTAGGTAGTGAGTCAGATGTGGCTTTGATAAGTGAATGAAAGATGGTAGGTGACTACAAAGGATACTTCTAACAACTATGACAATGTTGTATCCATAATCCATTATGGGGTTAACCTTAGCAAACTATTATTCTTGACTTCTTTCCAAAACTTGCCTAAACCTATTATTAAGGAATTAAGAACCTCCAAATTTTATTTTGGATATTGTTACACCCATACTCCTTCCAAGGCTACTAATTTACAAAAATCAATTGCACTTGGAATTCTTCCAAGTATTACAACTTCCTTCAAAGGTAAGTCAATGGAAAAATTATTTTGATAAAGGAAATAAACAACATTCTCACCTATGGAAATAGATGATTTTTCTTGCTTCCTTTTGCACTACTCTTCTTCATCATACATGTTTCATATGGGCATGGAAAAAAGAATCTACCCTAAGTATAAAAGAATCAACTCTACCTCGTTGCCTCAAGCTTGCTCTTGTCCACCTACTCATCCTATCATTGAAGTCTTCTGCTCCCTTCTAATTCATGGTGAAGAGTGCTTGAAGTCTCCAAGGTCTATGTGGATATAGTATCTTGGGTACCTATTGCACCAAGGCACCAAGTCCATGTTTTCCAATCTTAAAGTCACTCTTTTGGTTTCCTGACAACTCATCCCAAATTTTAGTACTTTGCCTTAAGTTCACTCAGAAATGATGAATAACACTTGTTATGATAGTGACAGTGGTGAAGAGCACCAAAACTATCTCAAAATCAGTTTTTCTACCCCCTTTCCTTCAAAAAAGTGGTGAAGGGCATGCTTTGATAACATCTATCATGGCCCTACATTTTGCTTGAATTCTTCTTGGGAAACTTGAGCTTCTCCCAAGTCTATTTTGGAAACTGAGGTCATGTGGCACTGCCTTGCCTTGGCCACAATCACTTGGCTAGTTTGTGCCTACTACAGCCAAACTTAGATACCTCTTCACTTAAATTTTACATATAATTCAGCCTTAAACTGCAATTTTGTAACATTCCTCATGTTACCCTTGTTTCTGTAATGTAAATTTGTAATTGTGTAACACCAACATGGAGGCCATGGTTGGCTGAGACATTATGTGTAAACATAAAATCAATTAAATGTAGATTTAATTGGTTGCTAACCTGAACAAAGGGACACATGGATCCAAGGTTTTGAGGGGGTTTCCTATTGCACGCTTGTTGGTTTCCTATGGTTACACATGTTGTGTGCTTGTTGGGTTGCTATTGCATAATGTAAGCAAATCCATACATAACAAGCATCAAAGTGTGAGATTGGACAAGTGAGGATGGTGTCCTCACCTTCAAGATATCCTAGGTGGCATCATAGATCGAGCCCCACCTGACACATGGAATAGATGTGAATGAATGAGGGAAAAAACCCACATATTCTTAAATGTTGCAACATGATGGAAGAAACAAAGTAGCATCTTTGAGAGAGGAAAGAGGAGACCATACGAGGGAAAAAGGAGGAATCATTGAAGAAGATAAATCATCAAAGGAAATGGATAACGAAAGAAAATGGTCACAGGGGTGTAGAGGATCTTGGGAAGCCAAACTAAAACACTGAAAGACTTAATTTAGGTTGGACCTTGGGTTGATACCATGTGATTGAGCTCATAAGAGTGAGGAAGTCATTGTGGTGCATACTATAAAAGGGAAGTAGATCAGCCCCATGAGCAGTGGGATTCACCTCCTAGGTGGATGAACCGATGATTTTCTTGGGCAAGCATCCCCTCGGACTTTGGATCTAGCTTGGGGGGTGGTAAGTTGTAAGAAAGATTGCAGTATATCTAGCCTATTGTTGGGTGGAGAGTCAAAGTCCCTCTTTCGGTTATCACCCATCTTTAACACACATATAAGTGTAAATTGTGTGTGCATATTGTCTTATGGATGGTGATGATCTTGTTATGTTGTGAATGATGTAAGAATTTGTGTGTTTATAAATGTAAATGAGTGCATGAGCTATGAGGCTCACTGTTACACTCATGACTGGAATGTTGTCCTTTGTAATCATGATTTCAATGTCTACTTGGATTGTGCTTTCTATTATTATTATTCAAATATATAATAATATATATGAATTGGTGCATATTGTCTATTATATATATATATATATGTATATATATAATATATATATTATATATATATATATATATATATATAATATATATATATATATATTATATATATATTATATATATATATATATATATATATATATATATATATATATATATATATATATATATATATATAAAATAGAGATATAGATATATATATGCAGGTGTACTCTTAGAGCTTGTGAATGAAAGTATAGATCAATCTGCTCCTGCTCTAGTTACTCTATTAGATCTAAAGTTGGGGCCTCTAGATTTAGGGCCATAACCTCCAAAGGTTGGCAGTTTGGGCCGCCCCTATGTTAAACACATCTCGGTTCTATGAATGTGTATGTATGCTACTATGAATGGAAGGTAGAGAGGTTTAAACCTAATTATACGTAGATGAGGTGACATTGAGCAATGCTGGTGGAACCCTAATTTAGCAAGATCCTATTATGAAGGTCGACCACTAGCCATTGGTCGCAACTTGTGCACTCATAATTAATGGGATACTTATACATGGCCAAGTACTAATCAATAGAGACAAAATGTTAAAGAGTGGGGTCTAGGTAGAACTACAAGCATTGGAACTATGCCCACCACCTACCGATTCTTGCTTACAGCTGAGATTTTCGCACCATATAACGTAGCAAGAGCATTGATGGAGGATTTTCCAACCCAGTCAGGACTCCATCAAGGAATCTTTCTATTTCCCTTATCACTCACCATCCATCTTCCTTGTTAATGTTGATTGTTGTAGGCATTGATACCATCAAGTGGAATGACACAGACATGACCTCGTGTGCCCCTTTCTCGTTGACCTGGTAGGATGATGTGGAGGCCACGTGGATGCCACACAACCTTTCCACCAGCCATTGCCAAGTTATGTGGCATGTTATTAAGCCATGTGACGGGATAGTGGTAGACAAAACTATGGTTGTCATTAAAATCTTCGTTTGTTGGGCTCGTTAACTAACAAGACTGCTCACCACTCATCCCTGAGTCCTTAGGCACTCGCAAATGTGTTTAACAAGTAGTGTGGTTTATTTTAAACCACCTCTCCTCGATCAACAACTACAAACAATTGTGAGGGGGTTCTCCTCCCAGATTAATACCACCATGGAGGGGGAGAGGGCGCAATACTACTGATTTTATTGAAATGGTTCTACCATGTAACTCTAACTATTGCCCACTACCCACCACTGCAACCTCCATGCTTATTAAACATTGAAGTAGGAAGTTGATGGGGTGATGTCCTGTCCAACATGATGTGGCCCATAGATCCCACTTGGATTGGAATTTGATCCAAAATGCATAAACAGGGAAAATGTTACAACATGCGAAGGAGGAGGCTTGGTGGGGCCCTGCGCCCGAGTTGATGTGACAAGTGCCATGGGGTTATGATCGTGGTCACATGGATGCCATGTAGGGACTCGTGATGATGTGGTCTCGTATTATGTTGATGTGGAAATGCCACATGGACTACACATAGATGCCACATGGGCCAAACATGAGCCACGTGGCATTTCACTGTTGATGTGGTGCCTTAATTGATTGGTCAAACTCAAGAGGGCATAAATTTTAATCCGAGAGTTAGATTGAGATAAAATTTATATCGCTAGAAAAATTTCAACGAGATGAACATGATGGTGGCACTAGTTTCGAGTTTCAACATCATTAGAAAAAAGTGGAATATTTGTGGACCCGTCTTCATAATAAATCTTGGAGGTCGAGTCAATTCATTAAGTAACACCTCTCACACCATGAGATAGTACAAGGGGGTGGGAGGGAGAGTTACAAATTTTTAAAATGCAACTAAGTCCTACCAACCAAGTTCATTCAATCGTGAACCAAGTTCACAAATCCAACCATTGTCTTTAAAACATTTCAATAATACTTTAACATTTAACCAATATCTCTATACTTAGCCAACACAAAAAAAAGCAGGGAATGATAACATCTAGCACATAAAGAGTCCATAATACATATGTATAAATCAATACAAAAGGTAGCTACTTCAATAATATTAGATGAAGAATATTACAAATATACAACAAGGGAGTTGCAACCTTCTACCTACAACTTTATAACAAATTTACAACAAGTCTAAAGTGACACTACATTATGCCTAAAACTCTTTTATAGATGTGTAATGAGTTTAAGGCAACACCATATTTTACCTATGATCCAATATACTTGCACAATCCAATCCTTGAAGCAATTGCAGGCCTACCATGTCTTCTTTTTCTTCCTGCTCAATCCTATGCTAACCCCCTTCCTTAGCACAATTCATATAGCTCATTTACACTCATTATGAATAATCAATGAATGGTCAATTCATTCCTGTGGCACCTTGAAGGCATCCAATATTTATACAAAACTTGATTTGTACTTGCAAGGCCCTCCAAGCCTAAGTGGATCCAAGAGCCCACATTACCAACTTTGACTATGCTTTATGGTGCCTTTTCCCCCTTCATGAATTGTTTGCCAACCATCTAGCATCCAATGGTGTTGTGCCTAAAGTACCATGTGCCTATGCTAGTGTGCCTAGTTGTGCCCAACATTCTTGGTAGCGTGTCCATGTGTGGCCAAGTTTGTCCAAGTGCACCTAAGTGCATACAATGGATGTGTGCTCGATGGATGTGCACCCAATGGGTGCATTCCACAATTACATTTCATGGATGTGTGTGCCTGATCCAAATTGGATCATTATAATTTTTCTCATCCATCTCGATTCATTTGGAGAGGAAAAAGTGGAGGAATCAACTCACGAGACCATTTTTACTGGTGGGACCTAGTTTGGCGAAACTGGGTCTAAAACCTTCCAAGAGAATTTTGAGGCATCAAACGAATTTTTTTTGGGGGTAAAAATGTATTTCTTTAGTGTGACAGATATTCATTCTATTCTACACACAACAATCTTTCCAATTGCGCAAGAAGCGTGTCATTCAAAGTCTGTATGCAAAAGTTATGTCACTCAGACGTTGACCTTTCTATTTTCACACCTATAGTTCGAGAGGATGTCACATCAGCCCCCATTATTCATGGAAAAGGAGCTAGCCACGTGTTTCTGATGTAAAATACTCTATAAGAGTATATTTTATAACTCTATTTAAGAGTTGACATAGTCAAACTTAACCACTAGCAAGCTATCGGGTTGTGTTATAACCGAGCCACTAGGAGGAAGAGGCATTCCATTCTTTCGAGAGCATTTTGTTCCATAGTTGAGAAAAGATAGCCAAGAGAGATATGAGGTAGAGCACACAAAGAAGATATGTGCATTGTGGCAGGCTACGAGCCACATGCATTATTTCTTTGCACCTGCAGCCATATTTCCAGACAGAGAAAGAGAGCGAAGTGACCTCACCTTCCAGCTAGGTTTTCTCCCGAAAGGGTTTCCCATAGAGAATATCTTGTGTCTTATGTGTGTGTGAGATTATTTTGTCATTCTATACTTTTCTGCATAATTTATATTCGCAAGCATGCACTAACTACAGTTAAATCCACAGACCTTAAAGTTTAATAAACTATAATAGTGTAAAATTTCAGTATTTTAATATATTATTATGAGATATGTCGTGACAAGCTATCCAGGGGCATATCCATGGCAGTTTACGGATCATTTGGTATCAGAGAAATTTTCTTTGGGTATTTTGTGGAGATTTCAAGGATCTAAATCGGCGAGGCCAAAAATCGTAAAACCCTAACCATGGGTGATGAATTTGTAAATGAACCTCATGATCCTGCAAAGGTGAGGTTTTCGCGGCTCGAACAACAAGTTGTGGATATAAACCGCAATGTAAACCTCCTCATGGTGGCCCTAAGAAATAATTTGGGGGTGTTTGGAGAAGATGGGGGTTCAAATGCAAAGGAAAAATTAGAGTAGGGATCAGAAGATCTGGGCGAAACGGAGAACCATTTGAAGAAAGGACCCATAAAAGGTCAACCCAGTTCGAGTGTTGTGAACCAATTGCAATCCCTATTTAAAATGGAAGAAAAAGTTGATATCAAGTTGTACCATATCGAGATCGATGCTTTGAAGTTGAACCACTGGTTGTAGCAACTGGAAGTTTACTTCAATGTCCATCAAATTAAGGAAGGCCAAAAGATCTCATTTGCATGACTGAAATTAGAGAGTCATGCACTGACTTGGTGGGAGAGCCACATAGAAACCCTGAGGTTGGAGGGAAAACATGCAGTGACCAAGTGGGAGGATTTCAAAACCCTCAATAAGTCACATTTTTATCCCATTGGTTACGTGGAGGACTAGTGGATCCGGTGGCATTACTTAAGGCAAAATTTGGGCCAAAGCGTGCAAGAGTACAACACAGAATTCAGAAAGATGGCTACAATGTTGGGTATCTCTCTAAAGAACCTAGATGTACTCCTCAAGTATTGGGGGGTCTGCACCACCATCTACATGAGCAAGTGATGTTGTTCAACCTCAAAGTGGTGGACGAGTCTTGTGTACATACACAATACCTAGAGAACATAGGCCTGAAAAGAGTGCAATCAAGTGGATCAAATCAGAAGGAGCAACAGCAAGCTTGTAAGGAGGAGAAGAAGAAGCAAAAAGGGGGAAATATAAAAAGGCGATAGCCACAACACACCAATGAAAAGATCCTAGCAACCACTGTAACATTGATGGCCATACGGAGGAGAAGTGTTGGAAGTTGCATCCAAAGCTAAACCCAAGGAACAAGAAGAAAGATAACAAGAAGAAGAATCTCATGGCCACTAATTGAAGCAACCAAGTTGAAAACAGCTCAGACGTGGATGAGAAGATCGTTTTTACATCTGTGCAGAAGGAGGTGAATCTGAGTAGCCTTCAACAACAGGGAGAGAAAGAAATGACCAAACTCTTCCATATAAAGATACAGGTCAAGAAGACAAAGATTGATGTTTTGTTTGACTCAAGATCACAGGTGAATCCCATTGCAGCAGAGTTGGTCAGGAAGTTGGGGCTTGAAGTTCGTGATCATCCAAACCCATATCCACTGGGATGGGTAAATAAGGATACAGAGCTTAAGGTAACAAAACAGTCTAAAATTAGATTTGCTATCAATGTTGATTTTATTGATGAAGTAGATCTGTATGTGGCTCCCCTTGGTTACAAGCATACAAGGATGCGTTTTGAGAGCCTAAAGGATTACCACCTAAGAGAGAAGTGGAGCACAAGATCCAGTTATTTTCATACTCCCCATTGCCAAATATTTGGATGTACAAGCATTCTGTTATAGAAGCAAGTGAGGTGAAGAAATAGTTGCAGCAGCTGCTGGAACAAGGTGTCATTTGACCGAGTACATTACCATGTCAGTAACCCATAATCATTGTGCCAAAGAAGGATGGAACTAGCAGACGTGTATAGATTACACGGTGTTGAATAAAATCACACTCAAGAATAGATACCCCCTTCCCAGGATTGACGATTTGCTTGATCAGTTGCAACAAGTAAAGTATTTCACCAAGTTGGACTTGAAGTCCAGATATCACCAAGTTCGAGTTAAAGAAGAAGATACATGGAAGAACGCCTTCAAAACCAGGCAAGGTTTGTATGAGTGGTTAGTTATGCCATTTGTCCTATGTAATGCACAAACTACATTTATGAGCTTAATGAATGATATATTGCGCCCTTTTATAGATTCATTTGTTATTGTCTATCTGGATGATATACTAGTATATAGTGCTACCTGGGAGGATCATATTTCACATTTGATGTAGGTGTTGGAAACATTGAAGAAGCACCAACTATTATCAAATCTCAAGAAGTGTGAGTTTTTGCAATAGCCTTTGGTGTATCTGGGGTATGTGATGAGTGGAGGAGAGTTGACGATAGATCCTTCCATGATGGAGGCCATCATGAAATGGTTAGTGCCTACTAATGTTTCTGAGGTCAGAAGTTTCATTGGAGCAGCATATTACCTGATGAAATTCATAGCCTCATTTTCAACAGTAGCAAGACCGCTCCACGCCATAACAACAAGTGGCAAGAGTTTGCGGTGGGGAAAAGGTTAGCAAAAGGATTTCGAGGATCTGAATAAGAAGATCATTCAAGCACCAACATTACCAAACATGCATCAACCCTTTGAAGTGGAGACAAATGCAACTGGGTATGCTATGGGATTTGTCTTGATGCAAGGAGGAAGGCTCCTTTGCTACCATTCTAAAGTATTTCATAGGGAATTTATTAACTACCCTACCTATGATAAGGAACTATATTCCATGTTGTAAGTTGTGGAGAAGTGGAAGCACTATCTGATGGGAAAGGAGACGATAATCCACATATATCACTAGACATTACAATACTTGCAGGCCCATAGTAAACTACAACAGACTAGGCATTACAAGTGGATGGCGTTTTTACAGCAGTTTCATTTAGTGATCAATTATAACAAGGGAAACACAAACAAGTTGGTCGATATGCTTTCAAGGCCATCCACATCAAATATTACAACTTTGAGGAATCTTATGCACATGGAGCCATTCACCTATGATGCATGCATAGAGGCATATTCAGAAGATGAGGACCTCAAGGAGGTGTATCAACAATTGCAGAGTTAGAGTCATGTGCACGATGACGACAACATTTTTGACGACCATATCCAAGATGGGTTACCCTACAGGTTAGATAAGTTACGTGTTCCTAAAGGTGAGTGTTTGCAACTGATTATAGAGGCTCACACCTCCAAGGTTCCAGGGAACTTTGGTGTAGGGAAGACCATGGCTAACTTGTAGAGGTATGTGTATTGGCCCAAGATGCAAGAGGAAGTAGCGAGGTTCATAAGAGGATGCATGCTTTGTTGTACCAACAAGCCTAGCAATAGGAAATAGGGTCTATATCATCCCTTACCTGTACCTACTCGTCCTTGGGGAAACATTTCCATGGACTTTGTGGGAGACTTACTAACAACCAAGAAGGGACATGACTACATGTTCGTGGTAGTTGACAGGTTTAGCAAGATGTGTGTTATGATGCCCTGTAAAAAGACCATCAGCAAACAAGAAGCAACAAACTTATTCTTTGGAGAGTTCTGGGTGCACTTTGGGGTACCAAGGAGCATCATTTCAGATAGGGACACAAGATTTCTCAGTGCATTCTAGACTACATTTTGGGAGAAGATGGACACAAAGTTGAAGAGATCTACAACATTCCATCCACAGAGAGATGGGTAGACTTAAGTAGTCAACTTGACTTTGGCTCATCTTTTGAGGGGATACAACCCAAAGTATCTAAAGACTTAAGATGAAAATCTGGTATATATACAACATTCTTATAACAGATCACTCCACACTTCTATAGGAAAGTCCCCATTTGAGACTTGTTTTGGATGTTTTCCACCTTCACCTTTGGATATTGCATATGGGAAGCAAAGAGGAGTGAGGGAAGATCTTACAGAAGATGCTTCGAGGGCTAAAAAATTATAAGAGAAGATCAAGTAGATCCATCTATAGGTACAAGAAACACTGAAGAAGTCACGGGAGAAGTATAAGGCCATGCATGATCAACACAGAACAAAGAAATCATTCAAGGTGGGAGACATAGTGTGGCTACAGTTGAACAAGGAGAGGCTACAGGGTCCTGTTAAGAAAATCAAGGCTCTAAGGTATGGTCCCTTTGAGATACTGGAAAAGGTGGGTGATATTTCCTATCAACTTATTTTACCACCATATATGCACATTTACTCAGTTGTGAATGTAGAGAATTTGAAACTCTATGAGCCTTCTATGTTAGATCAGGAAGAGGAACAAGTACTACCTTCTGTGGAGGATTTGGCACCAAACACTCAGGTAGAGTTGACAGAAGATAAATTTTTGCAAAAGAGGTCCAAAACTACAAGACATGGGCAACATGGCCTTTGGAAAATTGGGTTGAAGGGACAACTTCCAGGAAAAGCTAAATAATACACCAGAGAGAAGGTGGAGGAAAAAATTCCTCACCTCATTCAGTAAAATATTTTGGGGACCAAAAGCCTCCCAAAATCAGTAGGTGTGATTCAAATTGGATCATTATATTGTTTGTCATCCATCTCTATGCATTTGGAGTGGGAAAAGTGGAGGAGTCAGCTCATGGGATCATTTTTACTGCTAGGACCCAGTTTGGCGAAACGGGGTCTGAAACCTTCCAGGAGCATTTTAAGGCATCAAATGACGTTTTTTGGGGGTAAAACAATGGCACTTTGGCGCAACATATTTTCATGCTATTCTACACACAAATATATTTCCAACGACACATGAAGCACATCAATTAGAGTCCGTATGCAAAAGTTATGCCACTCATAATTTGACCTTCCTATTTTCACACCTATAATTCGGGAGGATGTCGCGTCAACCCCCATTATTCATGGAAAAGTGGATAGCCATGTGTTTGTGATGTAAAAAAATCTAGAAGAGTCTATTTTGTAACTCTAGTTAAGAGTTGATGTAGTCCAACTTAAACACTAGTAGGCTATTGGGCTATGTTATAACAGGGCTACTAGGAGGAAAAGGCATTCCATTCTTTCGAGAGAAATATGTTTCATATTTGAGAAAAGACAACCATGAGAGAAAAGAGGTAGAGAACACAAAGAGGATATGTGCACTGTAGCATCCCACAGGCCACACGCATTACTTTTTGTACCTGTAACCATATTTCCAGACAAAAAAAAGAGAGGGAAGCGACATCACCTTCCAACTAGCTTTTCTCCCGAAAGGGTTTCCCAGAGAGAATATTGTTGTTTTTAGATACCAATGGTATTTTATATGCCTTAGTACAATTTAATTCAATGTTCATTTAGCATCCCAATGAAAATTTCCAATTATATCTAGTAGCAATCGCATTAACTTAATCACATTGATAATAAATGCCAATAGAACATAAAAACATGTGCAAAAGACAAGCCAAGACAAGAGGACACAAGATTTGGCAGATGCCAAGGAAAAACCCTAATATGGGGAAACCCTTTGATCAAATATTCTTCTTATTATTCAATAGTTTAGTAGAGAGAGAGAGTACATAGATAAAATTCACTTGCCTAATACATAGTCAAAACAACCCTGTCAAAATCAGCAG
Source organism: Pinus taeda (assembly GCA_000404065.3). Taxonomy (NCBI): domain Eukaryota; kingdom Viridiplantae; phylum Streptophyta; class Pinopsida; order Pinales; family Pinaceae; genus Pinus; species Pinus taeda. Next base: position 141,825 of record APFE031023811.1, on the reverse strand, counting down.
TCAACTGCAGCTCTAACTAGAAAGTCAACGTTGATCAAATCAACACCAAAACGTCCTCCAAGAAGCTCGGTCAACAACAGCCCAATTCAAGATTCAAGGAGAGTCAAAGTCAGCTCAAAACAGTTCGGTCAAACCCAATCAAAGGAGAGAGAAACACTACTGTAATTTTCTGTGTCAAATCTGAAGTCAATGCAAAAGTCAACGCTAGTCAAACTGCCCAAACATCTCAATTTTTGTGCTCAGCAACTCGACCTAGGAAAATTGAAATTTTTCCTTGAAAACCGAAGTCAAAGAAGGTCAGATGAGCCCTGGTCAACATTGGTCTGTTTCTCTTAAATTCGGTCTGCACTTAACCCTAAATTTTTCGGCCTTCTACCACATGTGTGAAGAAGAGAGAGAGGTTGCCCAAGTTGTACGAACCAATCAAGAGAAGAGAGAGAGATGAAATGATGTGATGAGTGATGAGTGATGTCCAAATGAGGAGAGAGGTCACTTCTATTTATACAGTTCATTGAGGGTGAGGAGACACATCCATTGGGCTTCTTGAGTCGACATTTGACTGAGGCCAACCTTGACAATTTGTGCATGAGAGAGAATAAATTCAAAATTCCACTTCTACTTGTCAGAATAAGATGATCTTTATATTAAAATTGAACCTCTTGAAAATAGGAATCCAATGCAATAATCATTTCCATCATATGAGCTATCTCAAGGTGGAATTTGGCCCTAGTTGCCAATTTTAACACTCCCTCTCAACTAGGGAGAATTCCACCTGCCAATCCATTTGTCATCATCATGCCATCTTGTCATCATGTACCATATCTGTCATCACTTCTATGCTCTGCTTTGCTAAACCATGAAGTAATAATGAAGAAGAAGTGATCGAGAGTGAGTCACAAGACCTTACCACTCTCCACTGACACAAGTCAGTCCTTGATCCCAGATCAAGTTGTTAAACACCATGCATCCTATTCATAGGGAGTACAGTAGTACAAAATGCGTCCATCGGTAGTGATATGGTCGCTAACCATGTTTTCCCAACTCATTGGCCAAATGAGAGGTAATTCCCATGAGTCCCAAACTCCATGGGTAGGATGTGTGTTGGGGCATCTGCAAGAGAAGGTGAACCACTCATCCTGCTCATATGCCATAGGAGAAGCTGAAGAACTCATCCTATGCATATGTCAATCGTAGGGGAAGGTGAACCACTCACCCTACACACATGTCAATCATCATGGGGTATCATAGGGGAAGGTTAACCACTCAGTTTGTATCTAGCGCACCACTAGGTGATCCGAATTGGATCCATAAAGAGAGATTAAACAAAGCCATGGTTGTACCAGGTCGGGACAAACTTCTAAAAATTCCAAAACAGCGATCAAAAAACACCCTAAACCAGTGGCAATGGCAGCCAGCATGGAATGATGAGGACCCTAGTCAAAGCGCGTTGACTGAGGCCCATGGAGACTGCGCGAGAGGCTGAATTAGCCCCTGGGAGCCCCAGATCAGGAAACAGAGGTGGATTTTGATAGCGCTAATTAAGCATCGCTGGGCGAAAAGGGATAAAATGGAAAAGCCCCGAGTGTTAGGATATTCCGACACATAGGAATAGTTAAGTTCAACTTGGTCTAGTATAGAGTTAGGTATAGAGTTAGGTAAAGTTTGTTTCTTTACCGTTGTACATTTTGTAACTTACAATCCGACGGTCACGATATGTAGTGATCCGACGGTTCATTCTCTCCTCGGTATTACCGACACTTGATCCGTGGCTTGACACCCGATTGGTCCATGAATTCTATTTAAAGCGCATGGAGGGTCATTTGTAGGTTAACCGTGCATGAGAGAAGCTTATGTAAATTTTCATTCTTTTATTAATAAATTGCCTGTAGTAGCCACGTTGGCGCAGGCCGTGGACTGTTTCCCTCTCTGAGGGTTTTAACCACGTCAAAATACTGGTGTATTGATCTGTGATCTGTTTGTGAGCGGTGTCCTTTTGGTGTTCTGTCTGAGGAACTTATCCTATAAATTCCTACACCGAGCACTTAGACGCGTGGGGAGCCAGAGAACCACGGGCGAAAAGCGAAAAAGCGCTAAAGGACAAGGCGAGACCCGTGCTCCGAAAAACCGGCGGACTTGATTGGGGCGCCCTCAAACGGTAAGTAGTTTTGGATAAATTTGAGCGATCCCACTCAACGATCGACGCGTGGCAAGCAGTGGAGAGAGAAAACCGTCGCTGATTGCGCGCTAACAATCGATCAAGTCAACCGCACGAAACGTGCGTATGGCGTCAGATCTGGAGGCCCCAAATCGAACATCTGAGATCGCGCCCGATGGGGGAAGCAGAATCGACAAAGGAATGAGCCGCGATTTAGAAGGATTTGAAGTTCATTTTGACCACCACGGTGGAGGAAGAATTCATCCACGATGTAACCAAAGAACTGAACCAACGAAGTAGGCTGGCACATTACAGGAGGACATGTGGTCACTCCCTGTGAGCCGATGATGACGGCGAGCCAGGGAACTCCAAGGGCACCTGCAAAAGGCGATTCGATGGAGGCGGAAGAGGAACTGAACAGACATGGAAATGAATGGCTTAAAGCCATGAATAGAGACAGAATACACAGTCAGTCAGAGAGAGAGAGAGAGAGATAGAGGAACCAGAATCCCGAGAGGAGGACGGAACATAGGGGAAAACACAATGAAGCAAAAGCAGAAGAGGACAGAGGGTTGATCTAACCAAAGGCAGCACTGAGCACCAGAGAGCTTGAGGGATTCAATCCATCCCAGAGAGGATCTATTCGGACTGAGCACCACATTGGGCTCTTTCCATTGTAGACCAAAAGGTCACGGAGCTGGTAGGCAAACGAGTCTGCGCACTCAAGTGGCTTGGGGAATCCAAGAACCACCCTGCCAAGCAAATATGTTTCAGGTGACTCATATTGAGCTCCTGCATTGTAATTCTCTGCTTGAAACATAATAAAATAAGGCCACCACTGAAGCTGGACCAGAGATGTAGCCCTGGAGAATAGGGTGAACTCCTTATTAATTTTTTGTGTTCTTGTATTTGCTTACTGTATTTCTCTGCTATCTTTCCATTCAATTGTCTGTGTATTGGCAATCTGATTAATCCATTGCTTAAATAACATAGACACACACACCAACACATGGGTCTGTAATACCTTCATTTAATAAATCTTTAACTGAGGTCACTCATAGGGTGATTATTAGATCAAGTGGTATCAAAGCTCTAGGCTGTAAGGTTGGACAAGCTTGTGTTGGTTTAGTTGTTGAATGCTCACTAGATCAAAGCTCAAATTAGAAGAAGGAGAGTTGGTCGAAATTAATCCTGAAATTGGGAGAGTCTATCCTCAGAAGACAATGTCAAAGGAAGGTGCTATGGGGCCAGACCCTCAATTCATAGAGAGTTTCCTAGCTATAAAGTCTATGGTAGAGGAAATGTATAGGGACTTTAGAAAGCATAAGGATGAAGATTCATCAAGTTCTAAACAAGATAAAGAAGAAGATGAGTCTCATTCCCATGACACTCAAAAAGGAAAGAGGAAAGCTTTCTCACACCTGCTAATAGCCCTGTGCATAATAAGAAATCATCTTTGATCAAGCTAGATGTTAAATTTGATTTGCCTATATATGATGGAGAGCTAAATGCTGAAAAGTTGGACAATTGGATTAGACAGATTGATGTGTATTGCAGAGTGCAAAACATCGACTCAGACAAGAGCAAAATTCAGTTGGCAAGCCTACGCCTAGGAGGCACTGCCTTGGTTTGGTGGGAAGGCAGAACCCAAGCTGACATGAAAAGACATGGGAAGACTATCTTTGTCTGGAGTGACTTTGTTTCTACAATTAAGAAGCAGTTCTATCCATTGGCCTACATGCAACAAGTCATGATGAGCTGGAAAACTCTTCGGCAATTGAAAGGGCAAAGTGTGCAAGGGTATACTCAAGAATTTAGAAAGAGAGCATTGATTCTAGGGATCTCATTAGACTCACCAGAGACTCTTTTGAAGTACATTGGTGGTCTACACAACTACACGAGGCATACCATCGTCATGTTTAATCCCACGAGTATAGATGAGGTATCTGTACAAGCTACTCATCTAGAAGCTAGAGGAAAGAATGGAAATCCAGAAGTTGGGGGACCATCCCAACCCACTGCAAGCAAGAGCAAGGAGAAAAGAAAGCAAAAGTGGAAAGCAAGGAAGGCTAACACTGCACAGAAGAGCAAAGCTTCATGCACTCACTATAAAAAGGAGGGGCATGATGATGAACAATGTTGGATTCTGCATCCAGAGTTGAGACCTAAGAAGTCAGAGGGCAAGAAGAAAAAAACTGTTGCAGCTATTCATAAAGATTTAGCGTCAGACTCGGGAGATGAAACAATCATTGTAGCCACAGGTATAAAAGGTAAGAATTCTGAAGCATCTACTAGTAATTCTGCTCAAACCATTATTGATGAAGAACATGAGAGAAAAAGACATGAGTTTTTCCATATTAGAGTTATTTCCAAACATCAAAAGATTGATACTTTGTTTGATAGTGGCTCACAAGTAAATTTGATTTCTAAAGCAATTGTAAAGAAATTGGGATTAACAAGTACACCTCACAAGAAACCATACCTATTAGGATGGTTGAATGATAAAGCACAACTACAAGTGACTAGACAGTGCAAACTCAAGTTTTCTTTTGGGTCAGCATTTGTAGATGAGGTTGAGTTAGACATAATTCCTTTGGATATATGTGGAATTGTTTTAGGAAGTCCTTACTTGTATGATAGAAAAGCTATTTTCAATAGAGCTGAGAACAAGTATCTACTTGTTAAAGATGGAATCGAATACTTTGTAAGAGCTTACAAGCTCAAGAATAATTATACTCTCATAAATTCTAGGTAGATGAAAAGAATGATAAATTCATGCAAACAATTCTTACTAATGGTTGTAAAGGAAAAGAAACCTGATAAAACCAATGTATTTGAAGGCTGTAATGCTCAGCAGCAAGCTAATATAGAAAACATTGTTTCAGAATATGATGTCCTGTTTCAGGAACCTAAAGGTCTGCCACCCAAAAAGGACACAGTACATGATATTATTTTGCAGTAAGGTGTTCCATTGCCTAACATTGAAATGTACAGGTTGTCTACTTTAGAGAATGTTGAAATCAAGAAGCAGGTGTAGGAGTTGCTTGAGAAGGGATTCATCAGGCCTAGCACATCACCATGTGGGCCACCAATCGTTTTGGTGAGAAAGAAAGATGGCTCGTGGAGAATGTGCATTGACTACCGAGCACTGAATAAGATAACAATAAAAAATCGTTATCCCCTTCCTCACATAGATGATCTTTTAGATAAATTGAATCAAGTTGTTTATTTCACCAAGATGGATTTGCACAGTGGATACCATCAGGTCAGAGTTACAGAGCAAGATGCATGGAAGACTTCTTTCAAAACAAAGCATGGATTGTATGAGTGGCTGGTTATGCCTTTTAGCTTAACCAATGCTCCTACTACTTTCATGAGATTAATGAATGATGTACTCCGGCCTTTTCTTGATGATTTTGTTATTGTGTATCTGGATGACATTCTGATTTTTAGTAAAATGTGGGAAGAACACTTAAAGCATGTTGAGCAGACATTAGATGTTTTGAAAAGAGAAATTTTTTATGTTAAACTCTCAAAATGTGAATTTGTCAAAACATCTCTAAATTATTTGGGTCATCTAATAGGGGGTGGTGAATTGAAAATAGATCCCTCTAAAGTGGCAGTCATTGTAAACTAGCCTAAACCCAAGTCTACTACAAAAGTGAGAAGCTTCTTAGGAGCAACACAATATTGGAGGAAGTTCATTTCTAACTTTTCCTCAATTGCAGCTCCCTTACATGCTTTGACAGGATTGAACAAGGTGTTTCAGTGGGGAGGTAAAACATCAGAAATCCTTCGACACCTTGAAAGAAAAGATTAGTACAACACCTGTACTAGCACTGCTTAATCTACAAAGACCACTTGAAATCCAAAAAGATACTAGTGAATATGCCATGGGAGCAGTGTTGACACAACCTAGTAAACCCATATGTTATCATTCTAAGAATTTTAATCCTACATTAGTTAACTATCCTACATATGATAAAGAATTGTATGCATTAGTTCAGAGAGTGAAAAAGTGGAAACATTACTTAATGGGCAAAGAGAAAGTAATACATACTGATCATCAACCACTTCAATATCTGCACTCTGAAACTAAGTTGCAGTAATCAAGACACTATAGATGGATGGGTTTTCTACAACAATTTCATTTAGTCATGAGATATAAAAAGGGCATACATAACAAAGTTGCAAACATGTTATCCAGACCCATTATAAATGCATCTACTACACTTAAGCAAAATTTTGTAGTAAATGAAAGCTACATTGAACAATATGCTCGAGATATAGATTTTAAAGATGCATATGCAACTTTGAGTCAAGGCAAAAGAGTAGAAGAATTGGATTATCATGTAAAGGACCGACTCTTATATCACTGTGGGAAACTCTGCATTCCAAAAACTGAGAGAGTAAAGATAGTTAGAGAAGCACATACTTCTCTGATATCAGGTCACTTTGGGGTAAGTAAAACAGTTGCGCAGCTGCAAAGATTTTGTTATTGGCCAAAAATGAATGAGACAATTTCTAGATATGTAAGAGGGTGTACTATGTATGTTAAAAGCAAGCCCAACAATAGAAAACTAGGCCTATACACTCCATTGCCAGTTCCTTCTCACCCTTGCGAAAGTGTTTCCATGGATTTTTTTGGGGGACTGCCTAAGTCTAGAAAAGGTCATGATTATCTGTATGTAGTTGTGGACAGGTTCAACAAAATGTGCATTTTGATACCTTGTAATAAATAGATTACAACTGAATAAATTGCAAAATTGTTCTTTGAACATGTATGGGTTCATTTTGGATTACCCACTTCTATTGTATCTGATCGAGACACTCGATTCGTGGGGAAGTTTTGGTCAAGTCTATGGGAGCTGATGGACACCAAACTGAAGAAAAGCACAACTTTTCATCCAGAAACTGATGGCCAAACAGAAGTAGTTAACATGACAGTGATCCAGTTACTTAGAGGACATTGCAACAAACATCCTAAGCTTTGGGATGAACATTTGTGTTATGTGCAGCAAGCTTACAACAGAGAAAAACACTCTTCTACACATAGATCTCCTTTTGCGACTTGTTTTGGTTTCATACCAAGGTATCCTTTGGATTTTGTCTTTGGTAAAGATACCACGTTTGATGGATACAGTGATGTGGACAAGGCAACTAGGTTCATCGAACATCCAGGAGATCCACCAGGCAATACAAGAACATCTGGAAAAGGGACAAGCCAAATATAAGGCTAGGAATGACAAGCATCAGATGGAGCATAGTTTTCAAGTTGGAGACCAGGTTTGGCTGTATATCAGTAAAGAAAGGATGCAAGGTGAAGGTAAAAAGCTAAAGCCTATCAGGTATGGACCTTTTAGGATACTTGAGAAGATTGGTGAAAATGATTTTCGCCTTGATCTACCAGCTTACATGCACATCTACTCAGTCATAAATGCAGATTGCTTGAGATTGTTTGAACCTTCAATAATTGAGGATCCTGAAGAGCAAAGTCAATTGCCCTCTATTGATGACCTGCTACCTGTTACCACCCCAAGAAACTCACCTAGGTTGTATATCAGTGATGCTTGGGAACATTACAAACGCAACAAAATGTTGGAAAATGGTGGATGAATGAAACAAATGCTGCATATTCAAGCCAGATAACCACTTCTACTATGCTTAACCCCAGACATGGGTGAACACCCCTAGACTACAAGGCTTTAGACCACCAATTACTCACAGTTTAAGAAAAATGTGGTGATGGAGAAGACTGACCACACCAGCAGATGCACAGGACCCTGTGATGGCCAGCTACAACTAGTTAAAAGGTCTGCAAATCTATTTCCTAATGCACAGAAAGGATGACAGCTCTCTGGCATTAAACAATAGAAACTTGTATACAAATTCAATGATACATGCTAAATCCTAACACAGAGGTGGGATGATAGCCCCTCTAATGCTAAATATTAACAACACATGAATAAATACATAACAGGCACAACCTGAAACAAGAAGAAGAAGTGGACAGTGAGAAATTAACAACAAAAGAAGCTTGCATTAGCTGAAAATGAACACCAAACACTACAGGTATCACAGTAGTTACAGTCTCCAGAAGTTGAAGCTTACAACAAAAGAACATTCGTCAATATTTTACCTTCTGAGTTCTGGATATATATAAAGGTCGATTACAAAAAATCTCTGCTAACCTATACGTGGAGGGGTCATAACTGACCACCAACCACATTTACAAACTATTATGAGCCTCAGCTACAATCTCAGTGTCTTAATGAACAAATCAACTTTTTCTGATATCCTGATGTCCTTCTCGGGTAACTGGAGTAAAATTTGAATGAAAGTCCATTTCTGATAAATGGTTGAGCTACTCGAGAGTGTCCTTTTTGTCCTTCGGCCATGTTGCTTGTTAAATGTGGTAGCTAATGATTAAATGCAGGTAGCTGGATCATAACGCGCTTCACGACGTGCCCAAAATTGGTCAAAAACATCGCAATATACATCAAAAAGGATGACGAGCTGAAGAGGAACACTGGCCGTTGGATGGATTGCATGGACGATCAAGCTATGTTGATGGAAGGTAATGGGAAGACGGGGCTGAATGAATATGCACCGTCAGATCACATATACGATGGCCAAGATCAATTGATAGGAGAAATGAAGGGATGGATGATTGGGAGATTGAGAGCCGTTGGATCACCACCGATGGGCAGATCCGATGGTGATCGGGGGCGAGAGATACACGACAGTTAACAAGCGGGAGGATGGCGGTTTCGCGGGCGGGCAGTTTCCCCGCACTGCCTTTGGGATGCAGGCGGTAATTGTACAGGGCAGTGCGATGCAATGAAATGAGAACACGCGGCAGGGAAAACCACTATCCCGAAGGTTATCGATTGCGCGGGTTGGCAAAGCGGGGGATGCGATAACCCTTGGATCAACGAGTGGGATGATCAGACAGTGGAGGATTAAGACAGGTGCTTCGGGCGATTTGACAGGTGATGTGACAGATGAGAGTGGACCTAGGTCAAAGTAAAAACAAAGGTTAATGCACATTTTAAAGGTTTTCGGGGTTTATAAAAATAAAATGAAGAATGCTCGAAAGCTTAAAGGGAAACGTGGGAGAAAGGAATATGAGGGGTTTAAAGGGAATCAGGGGAACTTGAGAAGAAAGGGGCAACGAAGGTGTGGGGGTTATAAGGACATAAATAAAATGAAGGAGAAGCAAGAAATGAACAATTACGACTCCTATGTGACCCAAACCAGCAGCCTGATCAGACTTCATCCATCAAACCTTGCAAACTGTAGCAGAGCTAACACTGGCTCTTTCTAGTGATGAGATCCTCCCTGTGAGGTCTCAAGAACCTGCAGATTGATGCCTTTCCAGCTGAGAACAAATTAGCCAAAATTCCTAGTGTTCCATTGGGCATGGAGTCTACTACATCTATATTAGAACTGATGAAAAAACAATATTTACAACCTTTAAGGCCAAAGACCTTAAACAACGTAATTTTCCAGAAAATGCCCATTGACTGGGCCATCAGAAGCTGCCTCTCCTCCCATACTTTTCAGCATGAAGGTGTTGTTCCCTTGAATCTGTACAATGATGAAAGGCCCTGTCTAGAAAGCATAAAATTTTCCATGATTGCCTTTCTTTTCCTTCAATGCATCCCATTTCAAAACCAAGTCACCAACCTGAAATTTATCTGTTTTTGCCTTTTTTACAAAGGCTTCCTTGATCTTTCTTTGATGTGCTGCAAATTTTTCAACCAACTGCTCTCTAATCTGATGCAACTCTGTCAAATCAGTGATTCTCCTTGCCATGTCCTCTTCTTCATTCTGCTCTTCTTGAAGGAACTTTGCTACAGGGAGAGTTAATTGAATTGGAAATACAGCCTCAGTGCCATATACCAGCTTGAATGGAGAACTCCCAATGGATCTCTTGATGGTCACTTTGTCAGCCCACAATGCATACTTGAGTTTTGAATCCCAATTCTTTTTATTGTCCTCTAATAGCTTTTTAATTATTCTTATTAGTCTTTTATTAGAGGATTCTGCTAGACCATTTCCCTGTGGATAATATGAGGTGGAATGAACAAGAATAATGCCCATTGAATCACACATTTCCATCAATTCCTTAGCTCTGAAGGCTACTGCATTATCTTTTATTAACTTATGTGGAAAACCAAATCTGCTTAGAATATTCTCTGTTAAAAACTTTATAACCACATTATGATCAGCCGTCCTTGTAAGGACTGCTTCAATCCACTTTGTGAAATAATCAGTGGCTACTAATATCCACCTGTGTTGGCCACTGGAATGTGGATTGATTTCTTCGATGAAATCCAAACCCGATTGCTGAAAGGGTCCTTTTGCCTGAATTGGTTTTAGGGGCAGAGATTTCAACTGCTATTTTCCTTCAAATCTTTGGCACCTGTCACAAGATTTAACAAAATCAAACACATCAGAAAATAAAGTGGGCCAATAATACCCAGGTCTGAGAATTTTGTGGGCTGTAGTTTTCCAATAATGGTGCCCTGCACACATGCTGTTATGAAACTGCTGCATAACTTCTTTTGATTGCTCTTTGTCCAGACACCTTAAAAATATTCTAGATGGATCCCTCCAGTAGAGCAGATTTTCCATAATGCAATAGTTTGCTGCTCTAAGTTTTAAAGTTCTAGCTTGACTCCGAGTAATTCCTGAAGGGATTTCTACCTTCAGCAGAAAATTAATTATTTTAGCATACCAATTACATGAAGCTAGATTCTTGACCACTGACTATTTTTTCACTGTTTCAGCTGTTTCCTCTTTTTGTGCCTGACCATTTTCCTTCAATGTGCATATGAAATCAACCTCCAACGATCTGCGATTTTCTTTGGCTAATAGCTTGGCAAGACCCTGACCTTTGACCAGCTTGGTGGGCTTTAGCTCAATATTGAATTCTATCATTTCTGCAATCCATTTTTCCCTTCTTCCATCAACATCAGGTTGTGTTAAGACATCTTTTATTGCAGCAGAGGGAACATATGCAATTATTTTTTAATGTAAGATATAAACTCTGAAAGCCTTTAAGGATTTAATAAGAGCATATGCCTTTTTTTCTATAATCTCATACCTCAGTTCAGCATCCCTCAAATTCTTGTTGAAAAATGCCACTGGATGATCTGAACCTTTTTCATCATGCTGCAATAAAACAACCGCGATAGTGTCTTCAGAGGAAAATGAGAAAATATGAAACTCCTTGCCGTAGTCTGGACTTATTAGTGTGGGAGCTTCCATTATAGCTTTCTTAATTGACTCAAATGATTTTCTTGCCATATCAATCCATTTTACCTCTGCTCCTATATTTAACATGGAGGTCACATGATTTACCAGCTCAATAAAATTTAGAATAAACCTCCTCACAAAATTTATTTTGCCTAGAAAGGATTGAACATCCTTCTTTGATCTGGGGATAGTCAAAGCCTGAATTGCTTTGACTCTTTTCGGGTCAATCTGGACACCTGCAACAGACACAATATGTCTTAAAAGCTTGCCTTCATTTAAAGCAAATTGAGATTTTTTGGGATTGACTGAAATTCCAAACCTCCTGCATTTCAAAAACACCCTTTTCAAATGCTGAATATGATTTTGATGGCTGCTGGAATAAACCGTTATATCATCAAGGTAGATCAGCACAAATTTGTCCTTCTCTCCCACAAAAGCTATATCCATAGCTCTCTGAAAGGTAGCTCCAACATTCATCAACCCAAAAGGCATTTTGGCATACATGAAAGTGCCCCAAGGAGTGATAAATGCAGTGTTTTCTTGATCATATGGGTGCACAACAATCTGATTGAAACTTGAAAATCCATCCAAAAATGACAAGACTTTAGCTCCTGAGACCTTCTGCAACAAATGCTCCATTTTTGGCAGAGGATAGTTGTCTTTCTTTGAGCATTTGTTTAAATTTAGGAAATCAACACAGAGTCTGATTTCTCCACTCTTCTTCCTTACCACCACCAAATTAGCTACCCATTTTGAATATCTGAGAGGAACAATTATCTTGGCATCCAACAATTTTTTAATTTCCTTCTCGATCAGAGCAAGAAGCATGGGATTTATTGGTCTTAGCTTCTGTTTAAAAGGAATAGTATCTTTCTCCAGAGAGATTTTATGCTAAATTATGCTCTTATCATAAGTTTTCAGGCACTATATTCCCAGGCAAACACATCAGCAAATTGCCCCAATAAATTGTAGTATTCAGCACTTTTATCAGTAGATAAATGAGTGGACAAATTTACATATTTAGGCTGACCTGGACTTCCTACATCGTGCTTACAGACTGCAGATTTGCCTTCTTTTTGGGAAGCCTTGTAAGGCACATCATTTTGGTCAAACATTCTTTCAAGAGGAATTAGGCCCTTAGGAATATGGTTACTAGAAAGCTGGACAATGCTGTTTTTATCAATTTTATTTCTAAGCCGGTACTAGGAGTTTTCTAACAAGCCATCATTTTCTTGGTCAATTTGCATCTCAGAAACTTCACCAATGACTTGCAAGAACCTATTAATCTCATCATCATCATTAAAAACTTTCCAATGGTGGACATTGTCAGGAAAGGAAGGTTTGTACTTCATTTTCACTTCATACACTAGTTTGGGAGGCATTGGAGGAACGAATAAACTAGCAGAAATAGCAAGGGAATCATCAAGATGATTTTGGGTTTTAGGGACATATGAAATACATCAAAAATCAAAAGAATCTATGATTCTCCATACCTCATCTCTGTACGCTTTCAACCTTGGGTGCTTTGCCTGAAATGTTTTATTTATTTGCTGAATGATCAGATTAGCATCTTCAAATACTTTTAAATTCTTGATCCCTTTGTCTTTTGCTACGTTAAGGCCCAACAATAGTGCTTCATATTCTGCCATGTTGTTTGTCACTTGAAAAACCAGCTTAAAAGATAGCTGAATGCTTTCTTATTGTGGAGATATTAGCACCACCCCTGCTCCTGAAGTCTCCCTGGAACATGCTCCATCAAAGAACATTTCCCAAACTTGACTTCCTCACTCTTCCTCGGCCTTATGAGATTCTTCTATTTGGATAATACATGCTCCAAAATCAGTGTCTAGTGCATATAGAGGATGATTTGAAGGGTTCTTTTCATCACTGATAATATATGCCAGCTGTGCTTCTCTATATAAACTCCTACTTTCTCCTCCAAATACTGGGACAGTAGCATAAGATAGATCATTTTGTAGTGTCCCACCTAGTCTCTTAATCCACCCCCTGGACAGCAACATGCCAAACTTAGGAGGGACATCTGCTACCACAATATCCATCACCATACTCTTCATGGGAAGCTGGGTTAAGGTAATGGCCAGATCTTTAATCAATCCAAGACATTTCACCTTCCTTGAATCAAAAGAAAATAAATCATGATAGGGTCTAGTGATATCAATGCCTAACTCTTCCATGACAGCTTTAGGCATTAGATTGTGGCTGGCCCCTGTGTCTAGCAGGAAATTGTGGAGGATTTTGTCATGAATAGTCAATGAGACATAAAAGGATGAAGAATTATTATCAACAGGTTCAATCATGGGATTGAGCTCAATGGCAGGCTTGTCATCTTGCAAATTGACAGAGGCAGTGGAGGTTTGTTTGGTTCCTAGCTCAAGGGCTTCAAGTATAGGCTTTCTAAACACTTCATTCTTCACCAACTCAACCAGAGGCACAGATATTTTCAATTTCTGAACTTCTGAATCAAATTTGAAAGAAGAAGAAGACTTATCAGAACTTTTTATCTCTTGAACTAGAGGTTTGAGGATGACTGGATTAGTTGCTGGTCTTCTCTGCTTGATATTCTATGGTTCTGTTTGGACATCAGATTTCTGCGCAGGATTTTCTTTGACATTCTTAGCATTGGATCTCAGATTATATCACTGCTAATATCCGGTTTGTAGAATAGCTCCTCTGTCCCACTCTTGACTATTTTGTTCTTGCCACAGTGATTGTTCATACGCAGCGAAAGTAAAAAATGCAGCGCTACCTTTATCTTCCATGCAATGAATTTCATCCTCATCCTCTTCAAATTGTTCCTCCTCCATGACTATATTTTGGAAGGGTGTTTTTACTTTGTGATCTTGTTTTGATTCTTCCCCTTTCTACATTATTTGTAATTGCTCATTCGCTCTTCTGAATGGATTGGGATTTCTTGGAGTGAATGTGTTCTGCTGCTTTGTTTTCCCTGAGTTTTGCTCAATCTTCAACTTAGATATCAACAGCCAATGATTCTATTATCTTGGTCATTTTATCTAATTTAGGCTCTGAAGATGAGGTAGAGGAAGAAGAAGCCTCACCTCTCTACCTTCTTCTGTCAGAGTGACTTTTAAGTTTTTCTGCAGCCATAATATTAGATTCCACCTCTAGTGCTGCATCTTGCATGTCTGCCAGAGTGGCACATCTTCTTTCTCTTAGCAACAGGAAAAAATCAGAGTCAAAAGCATTGGCATATGTAAGTTTAGCTGATGTAGGAGTCGGTTTTACCTCAGCTGGTATTTTACTATACATTCTGTTAAATATCTTATTGAAATCAGGCAAAGATTCTCCATTTTCTTTCTTCAAGTTACCAAACTCAGTATGGTAATACAACAAGTCTTTTTTATCTCCCTAGTGCTTCAAAAATACATCATCTAAGGCTTCAATATCAGCAATAGATCTAGGGGTCAATTCTCTGAACCATTTTCTGGCCTCACCATCAAGGCTCTGGACAAAAACTCTCATCCACACATCATTCTCACTAATATCCAAATTATCAGCATAACTATAAAGAGCTTCAAGGTGTTCTTCTGCTGTTACTCCCTCTGTTCCAGTAAATTTAGGCATATATTTTTGATATTCTCCCACAGGCATAGGATGTAAAGGAACATGTAATACCAGAGGTCCATATCTAGCAGCAACAATTCTTTCTATCCTAGTAGGTGTTTGCTGTCCTACCATGATTGGGATATTTGGAAGAATAGTAGCAGATTGAATGGCAGGGAGTAATGTGGTGGATGGTAGAGATAAAGGAATTTTTTGGATTGAAATGGAAGCTTTATGTGGACTGAGATTCAAAGGAGAACTAACTGCACAAGGGGCTGAATTAATCTCTGAAGGAATTTCCTTACTAACAGTGCTGGGCTCTAAATATTCGACTTGCAAATCTCCAACAATAAGTTTATCCTTCAGAGATGAATTAGATTTCTTAGGCTTACCTAATCCTGATGCCCCTTTCTGTGAAGATTTATTTGATTTGATAGTCCTCTCAGGTCCAGGCAATGTTTCAGCTAGAGATTTCTGAGGATTTCTTCGAGTGTGTCTCACAAAATGAGCCAGATCTTCAAAATGGAGTCACCAAAGGATGGTCTTCCTCCAATGGAGTCGCTAGACAGATGATTACAACCAAAAACTGTGTTCAAACCTTGTCTTTCATCAAAGCTTGAAGTTGTGTCGTCTCCCAGGGAAGCTGAGCTTCAATCTTCGTTCCTTGGCAACGACGCCAATTAATGTTAACACCCAAAGAAACTCACCTAGGTTGTATACCAGTGATGCTCGGGAACATTACAAACACAACAAAATGTTGGAAAATGGTGGATGAATGAAACAAATGCTGCATATTCAAGCCAGATAACCACTTCTACTATGATTAACCCCAGACATGGGTGAACACCCCCAAACTACAAGGCTTTAGACCACTAATTACTCACAGTTTAAGAAAAATTTGGTGATGAAGAACACTGACCACACCAGCTGATGCACAGGACCCTGTGATGGCCGGCTACAACCAGTTAAAAGGTCTACAAATCTATTTCCTAATGCAAAGACAAGATGACAACTATCTCGCATTAAACAATAGAAACCTGTATACAAATTCAATGATACATGCTAAATCCTAACACAGAGGTGGGATGACAGCCCCTCTAATGCTGAATATTAACAACACATGAATAAATACATAACAGGCATAGCCTGAAATAACAAGAAGTGGACATTAAGCAATTAAAAACAAAAGAAGCTTGCATTAGCTGAAAATGAAGACTAGACGCTGCAGGTATCATAGTAGTTACGGTCTCCAGAAGTTGAAGCTTACAACAAAATAACATTCATCAATCTTTTACCTTCTGAGTTCTAGATATATATAAAGGTCGATTACAAACAATCTTTGCTAACCTATACGTGGAGGGGTCATAACTGACCACCAACCACATTTACAAACTATTATGAGCCTCAGCTACAACCTCAGTGTCTTAATGAACAAATCGGTCTTTTCTGATATCTTGATGTCCTTCTTGGGTAGCTAGAGTAAAATTTGGATGAAATTCCATTTCTGATAAATGGTTGAGCTGCTCGAGAGTGTCCTTTTTTTCCTTCGGCCATGTTTCTTGTTAAATGTGGTAGTTGGATCATCACTCGCTTCTCAGTGCACCCAAAATTGGTCAAAAACATAGAAATATACATCAAAATGGATGACGAGCCAAAGAGGAACACTGGCCGTTGGATGGATTGCATGGACGATCAAGCTATGTTGATGAAAGGCAATGGGAAGATGGGGCGGAATGAATATGCATCGTCGGATCACATATACGACAACCAAGATCAATTGACAAGAGAAATGAATGGATGGATGATCGGGAGATCTAGAGCCGTTGGATCACCAACGGGCAGATCCGATGGTGATCAGGGGCGAGAGATACACGACAGTTAACAAGTGGGAGGACAACGGTTTTGCGGGCGGGCAGTTTCCCCGCACTGCCTTTGGGCTGCAGGCGGTAATAGTACAGGGTAGTGCGATGCAATGAAATGAGAACACATGGTGGGGAAAACCACTATCCCAAAGGTTATTGATTGAGCGGGTTGGCAAAGCGGGGGATGCAATAACCCTTGGATCAACGGGTGGGATGATCCGACGATGGAGGATTAAGACAGGTGCTTCGGGCGATTTGACAGGTGATGTGACAGATGAGAGCGGACCCAGGTCTGAGTAAAAACGAAGGTTAATATGCAGTTTAAAGGTTTTTGGGGTTTATAAAAATAAAATGAAGAATGCCCGAAAGCTTAAAGGGAAACGTGGGAGAAAGGAATATAAGGGGTTTAAAGGGAATCAGGGGAACTTGAGAAGAAAGGGGCAACGAAGGTGTGGGGGTTATAAGGGCATAAATAAAATGAAGGAGAAGCAAGAAATGAACAATTACGACTCCTATGTGACCCAAACCAGCACTGCCTGATCAGACTTCATCCATCAAACCTTACAAACTGTAGCAGAGCTAACACTACCTGAATATCTGAATGAGTTGCAGGAAGACACAATCTTGGACAAGAAGGTAAGCACGACGTGTAGAGGGGATGTTGAGTACCTCCAAATTGAACTCAAAGGTTCAAAGCTGAGCAGTGCAAAGTGGATTGAGATTGGGCAAGTGAGATAGTAGTACCCTGACTTAGTCGATGCTTAAATGAAAACTAACTTTTGGTGGTCTAAAAGATTTTCAATGGGAAGGCCATGATCCAAATTGGATCCATAACGAGAAATAAATAGAACCATGGCTGTACCAGGTCGGGACAAACTTCTAAAAATTCCAAAAACAACGATCAAAAACACCCTTAACTAGTGGCAATGGCAGCCATCATGGAACGACGAGGACCCCGGTCAAAGCACGCTGACCGAGGCCCATGGAGACTGCGTAGGAGGCCGAATTAGCACCTGGGAGGCCCAGATCGGGAAATAGAGGTGGATTTTGATGTGCGATTAGTGCTTATCATGCATCGTCGGGTGAAAAGGGCCGAAATGGAGAAGTACCGAGCACTCGGACGCATGGGGAGCTAGAGAACCGCAGGCGAAAATAAAAAAGTGCTAAAGGACAAAGTAGGACCCACACTCTGAAAAATCGGTGGTATTGATCGGGGCGCCCTCAAACATCAAGCAGTTTTGGAGAAATTGGAGCGATCCCACTCAATGATCGACGCGTCGCAAGCGGAGGAGAGAGAAAACTGCCGCTGATCGCGCGTTAACGGTCGAGCAAGTCAACCGCGTGAAATGTGCGTATGGTGACGGATCTAGAGGCCCCATATCGGACGGTTGAGATCGTGCCCGATGGGGGAAGCGGAATCGACGAAGGAATGAGCCGCAATTTAGAAGGATTTGAAGTCTGTTTTGACCACCATGGTGGAGGAAGACTTCATCCACGATGTAACCATGGAACTGAATCGACGAAGCAGGCTGGCATGTTACAGGAGGACATGTGGCCACTCCCTGTGAGTTGATGATGATGCTAAGCCAGGGAACTCCACGCAC
Source organism: Pinus taeda (assembly GCA_000404065.3). Lineage (NCBI taxonomy): Eukaryota > Viridiplantae > Streptophyta > Pinopsida > Pinales > Pinaceae > Pinus > Pinus taeda. The sequence continues at coordinate 123,358 of APFE031023811.1, read as the reverse complement.
AGCTATGAAAGGCGTTTCGACGAAGGCGAAAGAGGAACTGATTAGACATGGAAACGAATGGCTTAAAGCCGTGAACAGAGACAGAATACACAGTCAGTTAGTCAGTCAGAGAGAGAGAGAGAGAGAGATAGAGGAACCAGAATCCTAAGAGGAGGACGGAACACAAGGGAAAAGACAGAGAAGCAAAAGCACAAGAGGACAGAGGGCCGAGCTGACCAAAGGCAACATCGAGCACCAGAGAGCTTGAGGGATTCAAGCCATCCCAAAGAGGATCTGTTCAGACTGAGCACCACATTGGGCTCTTTCCATTGTAGACCAGAAGGTCGCAGAGCTGGTAGGAAAATGAGTCTATGCACTTCAGTGGCTTGGGGAATCCAAGAACCACCCTGCCAAGCAAATCTGTTTCAGGTGACTCATATTGAGCTCCTACATTGTAATTCTCTGCTTGAAACACAATAAAATAAGGCCACCACTGAAGCTGGACCGGATATGTAGCCCTGGAGAATAGGGTGAACTCCTTATTAATTTCTTTTGTTTTTGTATTTGATTACTGTATTTCTCTGCTGTCTTTCCATTCAATTGTCTGTGTATTGGCAATTTGATCAATCTGTTGCTTAAATAACATAGACACACACACCAATACATGAGTCTGTAATAGCTTCATTTAATAAATCTTTAACGAGGTCACTCATAGGGTGATTATCAGATCAATGATACAATAGTCTATTTACCCAGAGCGAGATGAGTGATTCTATCTTGTTATATAAACAAAGTTGATTAGAAAACTGTTATTGTTAGGATTGAGATTTAAGCTGAAATACTTAAATTCATCTTCCATAGGCTTGTGATTGAAGGGATATAGGTACATTATTTATTGGAAGAGAGCTTCTGACATAGCACAAGAAATGAAGCATGCTTTATTCATGTTTATTACCATACATGTAATTTTTCAATATAGTTGTAGCAATGATTTTAGGTCTAGGAAATCACTTTATGAATCAGATATGAAACAAAGGATCTCTTTTACAAAGATTAAATGTGATTGAAATTGTTGATAGACTACTCGAATACCCATAAGGAGGCCTCTAGATTAGGCATTGATAAACAAATTATTAAGGGTTTCTATTATTAACCACAAAAGATATTGGGAGAAGGGATAACCTTGCCTAACTAGATGAGTTTCCACTTATAAGGACTATGTAGGAGACAAATTAGATGAAACCCGTGATACAATTTATATCCAAGTGTCCCAATCTTAATTTCAGGAGAAATTGATGAACATCTAGATCACTTGGTTGTATACCTTTGAGAGGTCAGTCTTGAGTGTGATCATAAGAGTATTTGATAGATTCATTATGTGAATGGCCTCCTAAGCTAAGAGGAAAACATCGTGGATCTGTCAACCATGTAGAAACCCAAATTTCTCTTCTAAGATGATATCGCTTAGCAAGGGCTTTAGGATATGGGAGATGACCTTGGAAAAATTTGTATATGAAACTACAATAGGAGATACAACTATAACCATTGAAAGTGGATACATCCTGCATTTTAGGGATTAAGGTGAGAAAGGTTGAATTAAGTACCCCCAATCCTCGCCCAACTATTTGTATTCCTTAACTAATTTTACGTGATATTATTTGAGTAGGTCATATAAATATGCATAAATTTCTACTAGAAAACCATCATGCCCAGGGATATTTCTTCTTTGGAAAGTGTGGACCACTACCTTTAACTCATATTTTGATACATCTTCTTCCATGACCTTATTTATGTCCTAAGTGAATACTAGAGGAAATTTTAAAGTCACCTCCAGGATTTCCTAAATGGGGCACCCAAATGGATCTTTAAATAAAGTTTCAAAGTGATTCCACATTTACAGGCCTGTTGTGCTTGTCAAAAACCCCCCATTTATTAACGTTAGTGGTAAAATATTACTTTAATAAATGGGGACCCTTTCAAAAAATGTGTATACCCAAAAAATAAATCCTAGCATGTAGGTATTTCTTTTATTTTTAGAATAAATCAAGATATCAAACAAAACCTATAAAACCATTAAAATGCTACTTTTTCTTATCTAGCATGAAATCCATCACAAACAATACCTTTCTAACCCACCACAATCTACGATGAAATAATCGAAAAAGCAAATCTATATTCAAAAAACGGTCATAATGTTAGAAAGTCCTTAAAGCTTCTTTAAAAAGCTAAAAGTATCGCATCGCAACATCACTGTTTATAAAAGACTTCTCTTAAGAGGTTACCCCGAAGTATTGTGATCTACGAGATTGTGATCTGCAAAATTGCAATGGTATAATAGCCTTCTCGCATCACATTTTAGTCATACAACACAAGCCTCAACCTATTATTGTGCCGATATTGCGAAATGTGATCTCAACCTAGACCCACATCTTAATATTTCCACCAACACATGCAGAGGTTCATTATTCGTTAAAAAGAAGCACAATAAGTAATAACATTCTTTTCTCACATATCGCATCTCGCATCTCGTACAAACTCAAAAAATGGTAAGTTAAATGAAAATGAATTATGCGATATAGTGATTTGCAATATTCCTTTGCAAATCACAAAATCACTATTATCGCAGTTTAAAGGCTCACCACCCTAAGAGATTGTTTCTCGATTTACGATGTGAATATTTATGGACATTCAAGTTAAAGGATAATGGATCTTTAGTGGGGATTTATGAAGAAGTAATTGCGTTTATGTATGAAAGGCCATTTAGAGTGATTTGATATCTTCTTACGTGATTTTAAATAGAACACCTTTATCACCTTTACTAGTTTTCTTCATCGATTCATTCCTATGTTCAGTATCATTTTTATCCGATAAAATGTTCCTCTTGAAACTTTCAGGGAAAAGCCGCATAATAGGACACCGAAAGCAATGGTGAAGAAAGGGAAAGTAGTCGCCTCTGAGAAGTCATAAATGATTCCAATATTCACAAATACTACATGTAATAAGGAAGCAGGGACATCTACATGGGAGACTATGTGTCAACTACTGGAGGAAGAACAACCAAGGATTCTTAAGACAATGATTACAGTTTATGGGCACGGTTCCTCCGATGCTTCCATAACTGAGCTTGCGTGCTCATTTCTACACTGAATAGCCCAACGACCAAAAAAAATCCCCTATACCGACATGGTTAAATGGATCATTGACGACGCTGATATATCTGACAGAGAATTCAAAACAGGAGGCCAAGAAGTTATAGGATCTTTCACTCTAGATAACCTAAGACTTATGTGCCACCTACCAGATCCATATGTTACCTACAACATGCAATTTGTTGAGAAATTTGTCAAAGAAAATGAAGACCCGACAGACTCCACAAAGAATTGTCCAAACAATGATGAAAGAATCAAGAAAGACAAAAACGGTATGTACGCCACCGCATCTGTTTGTTCCCCTTTCTGTTTTGCTGTGGCTATGCTATGTAGACTATTTGGCAAACCCGACACTAACAAATTCTCGTTAGAATGGTTTCCCTTAATAGATGCAACCATTAATGCAATAATAATAGATTGGGCACAAATCTTGTCTGATAATTTAGCTAAAGCAATTATAGAGTATAGAAGGAAAAGAAGCATTGCTTCGAAGGTTTACCCTCCATTTTTCATGAGTGCTTATGTAATGGATGCTATTTGTTTTAGTTCTAAATTCCCTCTTATGGGATGGAAGTGGACTATTCAAAATCCACTTCCTATTCACATCCACCACAAAGACATGTGGGAATCTGATTATGAACCACATTTTTTCAAGATTTGTCACGGGGTTATGCTTCTTATCCATAAACGAATTTATAACTGAGATTCTCCCAATAAGCCGAGGTAGACATCCTCTCAGTAACCCGATGGTTCGGGGAAGAGACATTTACATACATCAGAGTATTTGGCAGCATCGCTTCTCCCCATGTTCTCCCTTTCTATGTCCCAGATAAATCAATGGCTAGAGAGATAGCCTATCAGACATGCAATGAAGGAGGGATGAGAAAAGCATTGAAGGAGTCAAAGAAGGCCATCTGGATTCAATTTCCTGTGTCATGTGGAGTGTTTGTATTACATGACCTTGGACATGCATTCAGGGAAGTAGATAATATGTTGTCTCTACGATTACTTAAGTTCCTCGAAAGACAATATGACCCATTCGGTATTGTCAAGGATTTTACCACTATGGTCAAAATAAAGATATTTAGCAATGAGAAGGACCCATTTGATGATGTTTTCTTATAGAAGAATACCTTAAAAGAAGTGAAGCATATGGCATAGATACTTTTTGATCAAGAGGGTCTTGAAGCATTTTATAACTATAGAGAAAAGAGATTATCAAAGGTCCCATTGGACCAATTGTTAATTGAAATAATAAGGGAGTCCACTCCCAGTGTAAGCATAGATGGTGACTCTAAGGAAAAATCTAAAACCAATTTCGGAGAGGAATCCCGAGGGAAATCTACCAAGGGATCCGACAAGTCATTAGAAAATAAGAAAAAAAGGAGCAGAGAATCAATCAAGGATACAACCAAATCTGCAGCAAAGACAGATGAACAAACTTCGACCATCAAGTAGACTGAAACCCATACTCCCTCTATACAAATAATAAAACCTCGGGTAATTAATTTGGAAGAGGAGTGGGATAATTTCAGCAAAAAACTCAACACAGAGGAACAAGCATCGGAGACGCAAATGACACATCAAGAAATAACTTCGGAAATTATAACAGTGGGAACTGTGAATACTCAAGAAGTAGAACACATTCCTGTTACCCCCACCTCTGAGATTGTTTTAAGAATAAAATAAATCCCCCCTCTTGATGTATTTTTACAGCCCACAACACAAGGCCATTGTTAAGAGACAGAGAAAGAAAATAAATTTGGAATCCACAACTACTACCACTCCAGAAAATGAGCCGATGGATGTCCTCTCGAAAGATTCCTCCACCGACCCATCGACCAACCTCACCAGGCTCTCGTAGTTTACAGGTGCATATGCTATGGCAACCATTGACAAAGCAACAAAGGTACAACTATTGCTTAACGAAAAAGAAGACAAAATTTTGTCACTCAAACAACAGTTACATCAAGCCAAAACCAACTAACAAGCAGAAATACAATTGGCTAAGTTACAACAGGAGTTCCAACAAATGCAAATAGAAAATCAAAGTAGCTTGACACGTAAGGAGGCACATATACAGAGCATGACAGATTTGCATAAGGATGACCCAAAGATTGATCAGTTTGTCACCAAAGCACTCCACCACAACTCCCAGCTAACATACCAAAAATAATTTCTATGCCAAAGAGTCTTGCAGTGGAACTCCCACTGTGAAATAAGTGACAAATTAACAAGCCAAGTTGTGGAAATGTGGCTTGAATATGAGTAAATTCTTAAAAAGGTTTCATATTTTATAACTTGGAAAAATTCTGAAAATGGGAAAAGAACCGACATGCCCAAACTGGATGAATTACATAAGGAGATCTTTTTGCAAGTTGGGATTCTTAGCTTAAAGAGGCAGAACATCCAACATAGAATGTGGCAGCAGTGGCAAACAACGTCATTGAAAGTGTAAATGAAAATTTGCATAGTGCTAATATTGTGGCAGAGACCACCACTGTTTCCTTCCAAATGCAAAACAACTTGAATTACAATGGAAACAAGCAGCAGAGGGGAAAGTGGCCAGGTTAAATTGGGAGGCATATTGGCAATATCTGGTAAAACTGCACAGCCAATGTATGACCCTGAAATGCCTAATTGTTTCTACCGAGAAAATGGTGCCAACGCTCATCAATTCCATGTTTACAGGACAACTTAAAGCCAAAGTCGACCAACATACACTCCTGAAGACCATGCTAGATATTTGCAATCTGAAAGATTGAATGCAGGGTTAGTCATTATGCACATCTCTATTTTTGTTTTATTTTGCTTAAATTGAGGCAGGTCATTTAAATCTCCTCAACGTTTTTTGTAATAATCTATTTTTAGTTTCATAAGTTAGTATTTAAACCCCTCATGCATTTAGAGAGGAGTCTAGAAATTTTATCAGAAATATTCTTCAGAACATGCACTTTTGTCCCTTTGAGGAAGTTCTGGTGAGATTAATGGAACATGATTTATTTTCTACTTGAATTTGACATCTTCTACTGAAATTGCACTTCTATACTCACATGATGTTGGCTGATTTGAAAGTAGATCAATATTGTTGGAGCACATGAGTAGAACGTATAAATGGTACTTTTATCTCTTAATTATTATTACTTATGTGTCAAGCAATACATTATCTTCAATTTATTTATGTATGAAAGTTTGAATTTTAGATTTCCATTATTGCACTATTGTATGATGATGATTTATAGTTTATGCTAAATACATGAATTATTTTTTTATGCGATATATCTCTCATATCGTTTCAGCTAACTTTTTATACGAAATGATCATTGTTAAACATATTCACTTCTTATCGTAATTGAATGATCTTTATTATCAACTGCTTTCAGACATCATTTTAGATTGCATATATCATGTTACTCCCAAGATAGTTATAGTTAGATAAATATTTTTGATTAGGACAAACTGCACATGATTATTAGTTAAATTAGATTAGTTTGAGGCTAGGTATTACCCCAAAAATCTCAAAACATCATCTTATTAACACAAGCATAAAAATAGATTGGGAAATTGGTCCCATCATCCCTAGTCAGAGCCACTATTCCAAACAGAAAAGGAGCTGTCCCAAGGTTCGGATTGGGTGGTTATCCCCCTTGTTGAGGCAATGATTTTTGAGCCTTCAACATATTTGGCGCTAGAAGGAGGGCTTGACTATGAATGGAAAGTAAATCTAAATCTACAGGCCATTCTAAGAGTAAAACTCCCCCACCATCACCTCCAACTTCTAGTTTGCATTCCAAATCTCCTATTCCCAAGCGAGAAGTTGAAAAGAAAAATACAGAGCCCACTGTTGAAATCCTAAACAAGCTAGGCAATTCGTCTTCTGAACTCCTTGAAGTATAATCTTTGATCCACAAATTGCAGGGCATCTCAATATCTTAAGAAGAATCTCAGCTATCCCAAGGCAGTGTCGCTTTTCAATATATCCTATCGTAATTGGTAACTAGAGCACATAGTGAAAAACTTGGAATCCCACCATTTGAATTTCCTCTACCAAGTCGTAAAAGGGCTAAGAAAACACCATCATAATCTCACAATAAGGTTCTTTCATCATCATCATCCATTCCATCCATATCATTGTAAGGTCACACACCCGCTTCCCAACTCTAGATCGTGTTTCACACAGGTACAGGAGTTGCACCATCCTCTACCCAATCACCTTCAATCACTGCTTCACCCTCTTCTACTAATATTCCAAAAATGGCACAAAATCAACCTCAACCAAGGCCATGGACCAACCCAGGAGCTGTTAGAATGGCTGGACCTTTCTCCCGATTGCCAACACATCTAGAAAAATGGTTACCTAAATTTAACCCTGATAATGGCCTGTTAGCTAAAGAACATACAAATAATTTCATGTTGTCCATTAATTTGAATGGAGTAGCTGAAGAAGACAAAGTTGTAAGATTATTCCCATATACTCTACAAGGAGCAGTAGGATCATGGTACTTTTCATTATGGTCAGGCTCTATTAATAGCTGGGATGCTTTTCAAGAGCATTTTTTAACCAAATTTCGAGATGATAGGTCTACAACAACTTTGATAAATGACCTCTGCAATTTGAAAGTCGAACCAAAAGAACCCATTAAGGACTTCAACTCACATTTCAATAATTTATTGAATAAAATACCTATGGCATCCAAGCCTAGCGAGGAGGTCCGAAATGAATGGTACATTTCTGCTCTACCTTCAAACACAACCATCTTCACTGATAAAGTTGCCAAACCAACATTAGAAGAAAATATGAAAGAAGCAATAGCTGTTGAAAAACATATCTTGGTCGTAGAAAAGAAAAACGCATTAGAGGGAAGAAAATCCAAGAAAGTAACCTTTAGAGACGATTCTAGGAAAATACCACCAAAGGATCCTTTTGATCTGGAAGGGTTACAAAAATTCCTCAAGACCATGTCCAATGAAATGGTTGCCATAAAAAAACAAGTAGCATAATCTTCTTCCAAGAAACCTTTTAGGTCATATAAAAGGAATTCCCCAATCAATCCTAAACCTCCAAATGCTATATCAAATGATGAATCAGATGGAGACGAGGAAGAAGCCTCAGGTGAAGAACAAACCGACGATGAAGAAATAGTGGAATTACAAGGAATGTGGGATTTTATCCTTCCAAATGAAGAAGATCAGGAAGCAATCCCTGTTGCCACTAGAAGCATAAATCAGCTTGATCCACCTCAATCAAGTTCAAAACAAAAAATTTCAATGCCACCTCCTAGAGGTAAAGTCATAGGTAAGAAATCTTCACTGAAATCTACTCAAACAAACCCTACCCAATCAGATTCTTCACCTTCATCCAAAACTCTGATAATTCCCAATGAAATGGAATACAATATTATTGAGGATATGAAGAAAACTATGGAAAACATCACCTTTCGTGAGCTTAGTAAATTAAAACAATAGCAGAAGCTACTTTGAAAGAACTCAAAGTAGTTCCCACTACCCCGCTTCCTGCCGCAGTAATATCATAGGCCGCTCAGGAAATGGGAAGACCCCCTAGTATTTCTGCAAACAAAATTGATCCAACCGACATCACTCTAATTGGCAGAAGATCTAAATCTCATACTCCGCCATTTCTCCTTACTTTTGAAGTCTTTAATAAAAACATGCACAACTATTTAATTGATTTTGGTGCTTCATCTAACATTTTTCTTGGAATAGTCTGCACTAAGTTAAACGTCCAGCCTCAGAAATATGTAGTACGAATAGTATAATTAGATCAGTCTCAAGTCGAAGTTGTCGGAGAACTTAATCAAGTAACCATTAGACTTTTATCAAACCCAAAATTTTGTCAAGTCATTGATATACTTGTAGCTGATATTCCTGAATTCTATGGCTTAATCCTCTGTAGGGATTGGTCAGAAAATCTCAATGGTTACTTCGCAATTGATTGGTCTCACATGTGGCTTCCCTATAATGGCAAGCCAAATCAGTTAAGGTTTGATTGAGAGAAACATCAAAAATATATAGTGACAAATTTGGAAGGAGAAAATGAGCCGGTAGCATATAGCAATAATATAATCGGAAACTATTTTGTTGAGTCATTCCTAGGGAATTTCAATGCTCATACTTCACCTTTCTTAGAAAACTCTGTTGTATCTCAAATTAAAAATTATTCCCAAACAAAAACCTCTAAATGTGTGACTTTTGTAGATAAACCTGTACATAAATATTTATTTTGGAAATTATTTTTTGATGGATCTAGATCCAATGATGGAGTAGGGGCAGGATGCATATTAGTTAGCCCAGAAGGGGAAAAGACTATGCTAGCATGTAGAATTGAATTCGATTGCACAAACAAAATTGCTGGATATGAAGCGTTGGTTCAAGGCTTGTACAAAGCAATTGGTTTTAATATCAAATACCTCCAAGTGTTTGGAGATTCCAAAATTGTCATTAGACAAGTAAGAAATACTATACACTGTCTGTCAGGACATTTGAAACACTATCAATCATTAGTCCAAGACCTGACCTCACATTTTATAACATTTAATATTTCCTCTATCCCAAGACTCCAAAATGCTAGCATTGATCTCCTAGCTAATGTAGCTTCCAAGCTTATTCCACCAGAGGATTATAGCCCAGATCGATTCTCCATTGAATTAATTTTCAGGCCATCTATTCTTCATAATATCACCAATTGGAGAGTCTTTAACAACGATCCCAATATCGTAAGCTTCTTCACTTCAGAAGGCTCTTATGATGACCATATAGTTGATGAATACTAGCATGACAACCAACTGAAGCAAGAAACCCACAACAATGCTATACCAAAATCTGTAGTTAAATTGGAAGATTTATACGACCTCAAAGATAGATTCAAACGATCTACTAATTCAAAACTTCAGAGTTCAACTCTGAGGTATGAATTAATCATCTTGCAACTGACACGAAACCACAAAACATCAATCTAGGTCTCGGAATCACGTCAGAAGAAAAATCAGCTTTTATACGTCTGTTGAAACAATACAAGAATGTATTTTCTTGGAATTTTCTTAAAACCTATGACACTTCTATTATTCAACATACTATTCCTATAATCTCTAATGAAAAAACTGTTTAGTAGAAATTAAGGAAAATTCATCTTAATTTGGAAAGGTAGATTAAGTTTGAGTTAAATAAACTACTAAAAGCCAAAATTATTTTTCCTATCAAGCATTCCATGTGAGTCTCTAATCTCGTCCCAGTCAAAAAGAAAAATGATGATATTCGGATTTGTATAGACTTTCGCAATCTCAACAAAGCTTGCGAAAATGACAATTTTCTGTTGCCTCCTATGGAACAGATATTGTAATTAGTTGCAAGCTTAGAACTAATGTCCTTTCTAGATGGTTTCTTAGGTTACAATCAAATCTTAGTCCATCCAGATGATCAACTGAAAACTACATTCAGAACTAAATGGGGCACTTATGCCTATCAAAATATGTCATTCAGACTAATTAATGCTGGTGCCACTTTCCAAAGAGCCATGGACATTTCCTTCAAGGGTTTAGTAAACAGGTTAGTGGTAATCTACTTGGATGATATAACTGTATATTCCAAAAAATGTAGTAATCACCTGAGAGATCTAAAACAAATATTTGAACGTTGTCAAAAGTATGGGATTTTCCTTAACCCCAAGAAGTATTTTTTCACGTTAAGTGAAGGAAAACTCCTTGGATTTATTGTGTCCAAAATAGGGATTCATATTGACCCAAACATGATTAAAGAAATTTCTTAAATACCTTTACCCCGTAACAAAAAATCGATGCAATCTTTCCTTGGTCAAATAAATTTTGTCAAACGATTTGTCCCTGACTTCTCAAGAATTGTATTACCCCTTCAAGCCATGACAAAGAAAAATTCTCTATTTAAATGGGGTCAGTTGGAACATGAAGCTTTTAACTTGATAAAATAAGCAATCATAAACACCCTGTCTTTAGCAACGCCAAAATTTTCCAATCATTTCACTTTGTACACTTTCACTTATGATAAATCATACACAACCATATTGACACAAGAAAATCAAGACAATGCTGAAGCCCCGATTTCTTTCTTTAGCTCTAATTTACAGGGAGATGAATTGAATTACTTAGATGTTGAAAAACAAGCTTATGTTGTTTTCAAATCAACAAAACACTTCAGACCTTTTCTTTTCAAAACCCGCACCAAGGTGATAGTACCATTCCCAGTGGTAAGAAATCTTCCAGTACAAAGGGATGTGGGTGAAAAAAGAGAAAATTGGGTTACGACTTTGCAAGAATATGACATTGAAATGAAACCAACAAACATTGTGAAAGGTCAAGGTTTTTGTAGGATGTTGGCAGGAGCATCAAATATGTCAGAATCACAACATTCAGGTGACAAGGTACAAATCTATGAGGTAAGCCTTACCGACACTAAATCAACATATGTTGATATAATATTCTATTTAAAAAATGGATATCCACCTCCACATTTGAATTATGCAAAGAAAAGAGCCTTGAGGTTGAAAGCTAAACAATATCAAATTGTCAACAATGTGTTGTTTAGAATGAATTATGATTCTATTTTTCTTAGATGTCTCGAGAAATATGAAGCAGAGAAAGTATTTTAGGAACTTCACGATGGACCAGCTGGCAAACACTTTGTAGTAGATACTACAACATATAAAATCCTACGTGCAAGCTATTAATGGACAACCCTATTCAAAGATGCACACAATTATGTAAGGAAATGTAAGATATGTCAGACCGCTGCCGGAAGATAGAAGAAACCAACATTACCATTACAACCAGTCAACATTGATCAACCATTTGAACAATGGGGATTGGACATAATAGGTGCGATCGTTCCTCATTCTTCTAAGCAGCATAAATATATCCTTATATCAACTGATTACTTCACCAAATGGGTTGAGGCAATTCCACTTAAGGTAGCCAACTCTAAGAACATTATTGAATTTATAGATCAATTTATCATCACTAGGTTTGGTTTACCTTCTGCCTTAATGTTCGATAATGCATCTTACTTTTTAGGCAATTCTATGACAGAGTTTTCTCTTAAAAGAGGCTTTAAACTCTAATATTCTTCTAATTATTATCCACAAGGAAATGGGTTATCCGAATCCACAAATAATAACCTTATCAGGATTATTAAACGAACTGTTGATCAAAGTCAAAAGAACTGGCATAAATCTTTAGTGTTTTCTCTATGGGCAAATTGAATAACTCAGAAAACCTCCATCGACACTTCTCCTTTTAATCTGGTTTATGGGAAAGAAGTTGTCTTACCAACAAAAATAGCTATTCCCTCGTTTGCCTTAGTTCAATTCATTGAAGAAACTCCTTCCTCGTGTATGCAACTTAGACAATTACAAATCCTTAAACTTGAAGAGGAACAACAAAAGGCTAGAATTACCCATGCACATCATCAACAGTTAGTCAAAGCATCGTTTGATTCAAATTCTGTATCTTCAAAAATTTCCAACTCGGAGACTTAGTGTTAAAATGGGATAAAGCTCACGAAGAGAAAAACAAGCATAATAAGTTCCAACGAATGTGGCTTGGCCCATTCCAGATTGTCGAGCTAATATGCCCATCAACTTTTCTGTTACAAGATTTAGCAGGTAAGAGAGAACCTCTACCTGTTAATGGGTAGGTCCTAAAGAAATATATTCCATAGAAGATGATCTCTCCTGATCACTGTATAGTATACTCTTTAGTTATTTTTCCTTTGAAATAATAATACAAGTTGAAAACATTTACGGTTGGTTTTATTGAAGGATAGTTTCTCTTTTTATTTTTGTTTTTCGCTTGTATAAGTAGAAATGGTTATGAAAATTAATCTTCATTCATGAAATAAATAGTTGAGTGCTACAACTCCAAAACTGCTTGTGTTTCTACTAAATTATCCAAAAGTATCACTAACAAATCAAAGTTTCTTTGTGGAAAAGCATCTTTAAACTCTACGATTGTCATCCAAAAACTCTTAAGGAGCCAATGAATCCCCCTACTTAAGTAGCTTTCAATTTTAGAGTGTAATTCTAAAATATACTTTAAACTTAAAGGATAAGAGGTCTCATCAAGAGCTGGCTTACCATGATCATAAGATTATAACCAACTGACATTACCAATTATGAATATCAAAACATGGTGATGGCTTGAGATTGTATCAATCAAAAGACAAGGGGTCTCATCAAGAGCTAGCTTGTTTAAAGTCCAGTTACAAATCAAGTGAATGGCATTGTCAATTTTGGCCACCAAACCAAGACATTGTCCATTAAGAAATAAAAGAAGAATGAATTACTTCAATAAAATAAAGAAAGCATCAAGTATACAGAAGAATTTATCTTTAAAGTTGCATTCTTACTTAAGTGGGATACTGAATCATTGCAGGGTAACAGGTAAAACTGTCAAGGCTATGAATGCCTACTGGAAGTAGAGGCTCTATCTACGACAAATGAGTATACCAAAACTGGTCTAACGAGATTCTTTTGCTTTTATCTTTATAACCAAGTAATGACTGATGTAGGTAAAATGAATATCTATGAGAAAAGGGTAATCAGAAGAAAGATGGTTAGAGCATATGTTGTATATTGATAAACGAGCAGTACTACTTACCTCGTATTCCATGCAATTTAGTTTTATTTTCAAAAATATCTTTATTTTAGAAGTTTTAGAAAATTCAAAAAACTCTCAGAGATAACTAGTTCTTCCAAGTGAATCACCAATTGTTGTGCTTGTCAACAACCCCCCCATTTATTAACGTTAGTAGTAAAATATTACTTTAATAAATGGGGACCCTTTCAAAAAATGTGTATACCCAAAAAATCAATCCAAGCATGTATGTATTCCTTTTATTTTTAGTGTAAATCAAGATATCAAACAAAACCTATAAAACCATTAAAATTCTACTTTTTCTTATTTAGCATGAAATGCATCACAAAAACCCACCATGATCTACGATGAAATAATCGAAAAAACAAATCTATATTCAAAAAACGGTCATAATGTTAGAAAGTCCTTAAAGCTTCTTTAAAAAGCTAAAAGTCTCGCATCGCAACATCGCTGTTTATAAAAGAATTCTCTTAAGAGGTTACCCCGAAGTATTACGATCTGTGAGATTGCGATTTGCAAAATTACGATGGTATAATAGCCTTCTCGCATTGCATTTCCGTCATACAACACAAGCCTCAACCTATTATAAGCTGATATTGCGAAATGCGATCTCAACCTGGACCCACCTCTTAATATTTCCACCAACACATGCGGAGGTCCATTATTCACCTGATAAGTAATAATGATTATTTCTCACATCTCGCATATCACACAAGTAAAAGGATAACAGATCATTGGTGGGCATTTATGAAGAAGTAACTATATTTATGTGTGAAAGGCCATTTAGAGTGATTTGAAATCTTATTACGTGATTTCAAATAGAACACCTTTATCACCTTCACTGGTTTTCTTCATCGATTCATTCCTACGTTCAATATCATTTTTATCCGATAAATTGTTCCTCTTGAAACTTTCAGCGAAAAGCCGCAGGACAGGACGTCGAAAGCAACGGTGAAGAAAGGGAAAGAAGTTGCCTCTGAGAAGTCAAAAATGACTCCTTTGTTCACGAATACTACATGTAATAAGGAAGCAGGGATGTCTACATGGGAGACTATGTATCAACTACTGGAGGAAGAACAACCAAGGATTCTTGAGATAATGATTACAGTTGATGGGCATGATTCCTTTGATGCTTCCATAACTGTGCTTGCGTGCACATTTCTACATCGAATAGCTGCACGACAAGAAATAATCCCCTATATCGACATGGTTAAGTGGATCATTGACGACGCTGATATATATGATGGAGAATTCAAAATAGAAGGCCAAGAAGTTATAGGATCTTTCACTCCAGATAACCTAAGACTTATGCACCACCTACCAAAGCCACAAGTTACCTACAACAGGAAATTTGTTGAGAAATTCGTCAAAGAAAATGAAGACCTGATGGAAAGCACAAAGAATTGGTTAAACAATGATGAAAGAATCAAGAAAGACAAAAACGATATGCACGCAACTGCATCTGTTTGTTCCCCTTGCTGTTTTGCTGCGACTATGCTCTGTAGACTGTTTGGCAAACCCAACAGTAACAAATTCTCCTTAGAATGGTTGCCCTTAATAGATGTAGCCGTTAATGCAACAATAATAGATTAGGCACAAATGCTGTCTGATAATTTAGCTAAAGCAATTATAGAGTATATAAGGAAAAGAAGCATTGCTTCAAGGGTTTACCCTCCGTATTTCATGAGTGCTTATGTAATGGACGCTATTTGATTTAGTTCTAAATTCCCTTTTATGGGAAAGTGGACTATTCAGGATCCACTTCCTATTCACATCCACCACAAAGACATGTGAGAATTGGAGTTTGAACCACATTTTTTCAAGATTTGTCACGGGGTTATGCTTCCTATCCATAAACGAATTTATAACTGAGATGATCCCAGATTCTCCCAAGAAGCCGAGGTAGACATCCTCCCAGTAGCCTGATGGTTCGGGGAAGAGACATTTACATACATTAGAGTATTTGACAGCATAGCCTCTCCCCATGTTCTCCCTTTCTATGTCCCAGATAATTAATGGCTAGAGAGATAGCCTATCAGACATGCAGTGAAGGAGGGATGAGAAAAGCATTGAAGGATTCAAAGAAGGCCATTTGGTTTCAATTTCCGGTGTCATGTGGAGTGTTTGTTTTACATGACCTTGTACATGCATTCAGGGAAGTAGATAATATGTTGTCTCTATGATTACCTAAGTTCCCCCGAAGACAATACGACCCATTCGGTATAGTCAAGGATTTTACCACTATGGTCAAAATAAATATATTCAGCAATGAGAAGGACCCATTTGATTATGTTTTCTTATAGAAGAATACCTGCAAAGAAGTGAATCATATGGCACAGATACTTTTTGATCAAGAGGATCTTGAAGCATTTTATAGCTACAGAGAAAAGAGATTATCAAAGGTCCTATTGGACCAATTGTTAATTGAACCGATAAGGGAGCCCACTCCCAGTGTAAGCATAGATGGTGACTCTAAGGAAAAATATTAAACCAATTCTGGAGAAGAATCGCAAGAGAAATCTACCAAGGGATCTGACAAGTCATTAGAAAATAAGAAAAGCAAGAGTAGGGAATCAATCAAGGATATAGCGCAGTCTGCAGCAAAGACAGATGATCAGACTTTGACAATCAAGTAGACTAAAACCCATACTCCCTTTGTACAACTAATAAATCCTCAGGTAATTAATTTGGAAGAGGAGTGGGATAATTTCAACCAAAAACTCAACATGGAGGAACAAGCACCAGAGATGCAAATGACACATCAAGAAACAACTCTGGAAATTATAACAGGGGGAACTATGAATACTCAAGAAATAGAACACATTCCTGTTACCTCCACCTCTGAGATTGTTTTAAGAATAGAAGAAATCCCCCCTCTTGATATATTTTATAGCCCACAACACAAGGCCATTGTTAAGAGATAGAGAAAGAAAAGAAAATTGGAATCCACAACTCCTACCACTCTAGACAATGAACTGATGGATGTCCTCTCGAAAGATTCATCCGTTGACCCATCAGCCAACCTTACCAGGCTCTCGCAGTTTGCAGGTGCATACACTATGGAAACCATTGACAAAGAAAAAGAGGTACAACTGTTGCTTAAAGAAAAAGAAGACAAAACTCGAATAGTAGTTACATCAAGCCAAAACCAACCAACAAGCATAAATACAATTGGCTAAGTTACA
The DNA here is from genome assembly GCA_000404065.3 of Pinus taeda. NCBI lineage: Eukaryota > Viridiplantae > Streptophyta > Pinopsida > Pinales > Pinaceae > Pinus > Pinus taeda. Next base: position 106,405 of record APFE031023811.1, on the reverse strand, counting down.
ATAGGAGTTCCAACAAATGCAAATAGAACATCAAAGTAGCTTGGCAGGTAAGGAGGCACAGATACAGAGCATAACAGATCTGCATAAGGACGACCCAAAGATTGATCAGTTTATCATCGAAGCACTCGGCCTCAACTCCCAGCTAACACACCAAAAATAATTTATATGCCAAAGAATCTCGCAGTGGAACTCTCACTGCAAATTAAAAAGCCAAGTTGTGGAAATGCGACTTGAATATGATGAAATTCTCAAAAAGGTTTCAGATTTCATAACTTGGAAAAATTCTGAAAATGGGAAAAGACCCAACATGCCCAAACTAGATGAATTACATAAGGAGATCTTATTTGCAAGTTGGGATTTTCGGCTCAAAGAGGCAGAACAGGCAATAGAGAATGCGACAGCAGTGGCAAACAACATCATTGAAAGTGTAAATGAAAATTTGCATAGTGCGAATCTTGTGGCAGAGACCACCCCTAGTTTCCTTCCAAATGCAAAACAACTTGAACTATAGTGGAAATAGGCAACATAAGAAAGAGCAGAAGCAATTAGGAAAGTGACTAGGTTAAATTGGGAGGCATATTGGTAATATCTGGGAAAATTGCACAACCAGTGTATGAACCTGAAATGCCTAGTTGTTTCTATTGAGAAAATGCTGTCAGCGCTCATCAATGCTATGTTTATAGGAAAATTGAAATCCAAATTCGGCAAACCTACACTCCTCAAGACCATGCTAGATATTTGTGATCTGAAAGATCGAATGCAGGATTAGTCATTACACACATCTCTATTTTTGTTTTATTTTGCTTAAATTGAGGTAGGTCATTTAAACCTCCTCAACTTTTTTTGTAATAATCTATATTTAGTTTCATAAGTTAGTATTTAAACCCCTCTCATGCATTTATAGAGGGGTCCAGAAAATTTATCAAAAACATTCTTCAGAACATGCACTTTTGTCCCTTTGAGGAATTTATGGTGAAATTAATGGAACAAGATTTATTTTCTAGTAGAATTTGGCATCTTCTACTGAAATTGCACTTCCATACTCTTAGATGATGTTGGATGATTTGAAAGTAGATCAATATTGCTGGAGCACATGAGTAGAATGTATTATAAATGATACTTTTATCTCTTAATTCTTTTTACTTACGTATCAAGCAATACATTATCTTCAAGTTATTTATGTATGAAAGTTTGAATTTTAGATTGCCATTATTGCACGGTTGTATGATGATGATTTATAGTTTATGCTAAATACATGAATGATTTTTTTATGTGATGTATCTCTCATATCGTTTCGGCTAACTTTTTATACGAAACGATCATTGTTAAACATATTCACTTCTTATCGTAATTGAATAATATTTATTATCAATTACTTTTAGACATCATTTTAGATCTCATATATCATGTTACTCCTGGGATAGTTATAGTGAGATAAATATTTTTGATTAGGACAAACTGCACATGATTATTAGTTAAATTAGATGAGTTTGAGGCTAGGCATTACCCCAAAAATCTCAAAACATCATCCCGTTAGCACAAGCATAAAAATAGATTAGGAAACTAGTCCCATCATCCCTAGTTGGAGCCATAGAGTCTATTTTCATGCATTTAAAATTCAGTGTGCTTTTGATTTTTCATGAATGCTTAAGTGTTAGCTAGAAAGAGCTTTTGTGCATAACATACTTGTAAGAGGGTTGAAAACTCAGTCTAGCAATACGCTGTATCTTTAGGACAGTTAGATAAATTAGGTGATCTGAGTGTTAAGGTGAGAGGAAACATATTTCAACCTCCTGCAAAGGAGTGCTGTAGCCTGTCACAATAGACACTTAGTTAGGAATCCTTTTATGTCTTTAGACTTTAGACACATGCCTCTAAGAAGATCCAGGAGAGTACAAAAGAACTAGCCACAAGAAGATCAACCAGAGTCAAATGCACATGCACTGATGGACATTAAGAGCATTGATCATTCACAGCTTGGACTGGAAGCCGAAATGGAATTTGAGAGCAACAAAAAACAAGGGAAAGAGTCACCACCTTCAAACAAGAAACAAATGAGGTTAGAAAAACAAATTGAAAAGTTAAAAGAAGAACTGATGGAGGCCAACATGCTAGAGAAGGTCATCAAGAGGGAGAACGAAATGTTGAGAACTCAAAGTAAGAAAACCCAACAGAAAAATGAGAAGCTTAAGGAGCAAATCAAAGAGCTCAAGGCTAAACAAACCGACATTTGCAAGTGGTCAACCAAATGGTATACTCAAAAGAAAGCTCTCAAAGAGAAATACAAGAATTTGAAACATGAGCTCCACATTCAGAAGGATGCCCAAGCTCAAAAGAATATAGATGCATTGTTACAAGCAGCAGAGGCACAGGCAGGAACATAGTATAAAGGAAGCACATCAGGATTAACATGAGGACATGCTAAATCATTGAGCTTGGGGGAGATGTTGGTACCATTTCATTTTCACCATTTTCTTCTAGAAACACCATCATTTGTCTATTTTCTTCCATAAACCCCTCATATCCATCGAAATTGATTAATCAATAGCATTATAGCTGTTAGTTTACATTAAAGTTAATTTGTGAATTTTTATGTTAAAAATTAGGAATTTTCAACAAAAAGATTACAGGATGTCATGACTTCCTATAAATAGTTTATGATGTGACATGTGGCATGGCAGGCAAGTCAAAACAATGGATAGGAACATGATCTGGAATGTACATGCATGGTGAAAAATCGATTCAACAACAAATCAAAAGCTCCTGGATATGCGGTCAATGCTGGTCAAACCCAGCCTTTTTGGTCACAAAGGCAGCAAAAAGCCATGGTTTCCCAAACTGATTTCGTTTTTCTTTTGGAAATCGGTTTAGATTATAAAGGACAAAAATCACCCTTTTGTAAAAGCAGAAACATCTGCTTAATGTATGTACATTCGAGTTAGATAGGAGACAAGCAGATAAAGACTGTGTATTGTATTGTTTCAAGGACGATTATTATCTTTGTGTATTGTTCCAGAACGCTGCTCTTGTATGTGATTTCAATCTTCAGAACTTAATTACAGTCATCGTTTTACTCCAACAGTGTTTATGCGTTAACATTCTCATTGCTTGAGGTTTCTTTAGTGTGCCATTGAGCATGGACGAGCCCTACGTGGGTTGGTATACTGTTAATTTCATTTCCATAACGTTTTGAATTTGAATAGTGTGCATAGTGTTTAATGTTATTTCCATGTATGTGAGATTATCGATTTGATTAGAAATTCTTGCAAATGGTATTCATGGTGATAGCTTGAAGATTTGATTGTTAGATCATTGAACCATATCTTGTAAAAGATTTGATCGATCGTTAGATTTTAAATAATCTCCATAGACTCTGTTTTCATGCATTTAAAATTCAGTGTGCTTTTGATTTTTCATGAATGCTTAAGTGTTAGCTAGAAAGAGCTTTTTTTCATAACATCCTTGTAAGAGGGTTGAAAACTCAGTCTAGCAATACGCTGTATCTTTAGGAAATTTAGATAAATTAGGCGATCTAAGTGTTAAGGTGAGAGGAAAATATTTTAACCTCCTGTAAAGGAGTGTTGTAGCCTGTCACAGTAGACACTTAGTTAGGAATCCTTTTATGTCTATAGACTTTAGACACGTGCCTCTAAGTTTACCTACCTTGGTTGATAATAAATTTAGTCTAATCTAGCACCCTAGATTGGCCACTACAGTGACCTTAAGGAAATGGAATCGATGGAACACCTTAAACAAACTGCTCCACATCATCAAAAACACCCTCAAAAGACATATTAGCCACTTAGACATCTTGTCCCTGAGTCACACTGATGATTTAAGCATTTTAACCCCTGGTCGCTCTCATGCTATAGGCAAGATAGTGACCAGAAGCCAAAGTCTCTCTCACAGGCTATGTGTCAGCGTCCCTGGAATTTTTTCAATGGACCCATGTCAGCGTCCCTGAGATTTGAGCCACTTTTCTAGCCAAGAATCCCAACTTCTACCCAGAACTTGTTATAACCTTCAAAATAAATCAAATACACGATGAAAATATAAACAAATAAAAAATAAACCTTAGGACTAGGCCTGAGCATCCCCAACCAGGACTGACATTCTGTCAAACACTTGGCATCAATGAAACCTACAAGTCCTGGATACAAGATAGAGCATAAATGACTGAAAGGACTTATGAAACATAACTAGGAGGATCACAACCTTCTCCATTGAACTATTATATCATCAATTAGGTCTTGCATCCATCAATTTAACAATTGCAAGTAAATACATAAAATAACCATGACATGAACTGGTCATATAACCATGCTTATAACCAGTATAAAACCATATAAATATCAAATATATGAAAACCATTAAATCCACATATAAACCATTGCAAAAGTAAGATAACTTAACTTTTATTAATCATAGGCAAATGCGACCAGGTTCAAGACTTCCACGTACCACCCAACCATATACACGGCTGAACCAAATATCTCTTTTAGCTAGTTATCCATGTGCCATATTCCAAGCATGAATGTGGGATCTCATTTAACAAACAATCCATGAAAACCAAGGGAATCCAGAGTTTAAACCACCTCCACCCTCATCAAATCATGATCACACCAAAACTAGTGCCCCGATCACAATCAAACCAAACTTGGAATGCCATCTGGAATCCATCACTATCCTTGAGGAACTTTTCATCTCCTTGTCTCTCACACTTTACCGCAATCTAACGCTGGATCACTAGGCCCTAAACCGAGACCAGTCTCTCAGGATTTACTGTAATCTAAACCCAGATCACTAGGCCTTGAATTGAGTCTTCTCCCTCAATCTTTATCGTGTATCCCTCCAAAACTGGTCAAGGGATTCCTAGGCCTTTGGGGATAAAACTTGAGACCACCTCCACCCTAGATTCCGAAATCCATCCATCAAACCAAATATCAAAAAATAAAAATAAACATCCCAATACCATGGCATCCATAAAAGGGAAAGGCTAAGCAGAAAACCACTGTCATAACCCAGAAAAACGATGCCACCGACAATAAGAGAACCATACACCAACATGCAAAGCCATGCATGTCCAAACCAGCTAGGAAATCACACATGCAAAAGGTTACATGCAAGTAGTCCTGCTGAAGGTGCTTGACCCTGCTTTCCTTCCTTGATCCTTTCTTTCCTTCCTTTCCCTTTGCTTGCTTTTGCTTTCTTGCTGCAAATCTAGAGAGCTCCAAAAAAACTCTAAGTGACCAAGAGTGAGAGAGAGATAATAATGAGAGAGGTTCAAACTTGAACTGGCAAAAGGTTACCAATTGGTCCTCATAAGCCATTTTATTAATGGGGCCTCTATTTTATTCATTTTCCATTATTTTCCTTCAATTTCCTCCTCACATGCAACCTATGACCTTTCACCTTACTTTTCTCCTAATTTCCCTTATTTTCATAAACAAATGTGCCAAAAATGCCTTTACCTTATCCTTTGCCATCTTCCTTAGACAAAGCACACATCCAATGATGCCCACTAGGATATCTTTACCCAACATTCATCTTGGAATTAATGTCCCTTAATGATGGTCTTATTTTTCCTTTATTAACTTTTATTACATGCAATTTTCACCAGGGCTATTACAGAATCCTCCCCCTTGGGGAACACCATCCTCAGTGTTAAACCACACCAAGACCTCAACAAAACCACTGAAAAGAAACATATTTCCCATGGATATTTATAACTTAGCTCGTTGCAGTATTTATAATGAGAGACCTTCTCAAAAGCAAAACATCATGACAACATGAAAAAATAACAACCATAATAACATGACACCCATACTGCTTACATCCATATACACATGTAAGAATATACCAAAATATCAACAAAATATATGCTAAACATATACCAACATCAAACCAAAATTGATTTTCCTCAACTGACAAACAATGAAGGATACAGGGCCTGCATCTGATCTGTCATCTCCCATGTAGCTTCTTCAGGCCCAAAGTGCTTCCACTGCACTTTAAATTTCTCTATGGCTCTGTTCCTGAGCATGAGATGTTTCCACTGCAATATGCATTGAGGCTCTGACTGGAACTCTCCTTTATCCACCTGCAATACTGACCAATCAATAACGTTATCAACATCCTTTATATACTTCTTAAGAAATGAAATATGGAAAAAATCATGGACTTTCAATGTTGGAGGTAGTTCAAGTCAATATTCCACCGGTCCATTCCTCTTAAGGATCTTGAAAGGTCTACAATATCGTGGTGCCAACTTGGCACATGAACCAATCCTCAAAGAGATTTTCTTGGGCTTGATGCACAAATACACATGCTCCCCAACCTGGAACTCCTTGAATACCCTGTGATGATTCACATAACTCTTCTGTCTATCCTATGCTGCCTTTAGATTCTTCTTTATAACCTGCATTTCTTGCTCCATGTTTGCCAACATATTTGATCCAATAAGTACCCTGTTCACTGGATCACTCCAACTGATGGGAGTGTTACAACTCCATCCATACAATGCCTTGAAAGGAATCATCCTCAATGATTTCTAATAACCATTGTTGTATGCAAACTCAACCAATGGAAGATACTCCTCCCTTTTATTCTAATGGTGCATCACACACATCCTCAACATATCCTCCAAGATTTTGTTGGCCATCTTTGTCTTTCCATCTGTCTATGGATGATAAGATGTGCTGAAGGCCAACTCTATGCCCAAGCCTACAAATATCTCCTTCCAAAACTTGGAAGTGAACTTTTCATCCCCTTTTGACACAATATTCTTTGGACACCATGCAGTCTCACTATCTCTTTGATGAACACATGTGCTACCTCACTGGTTCAATATGTAGTCTTTACTGGAATGAAGTGAGCTACCATGCCCAACTTGTCAACCACGACCATAATAGAATCATGCTGATTTATTGTCTTCAGAAGAAATGTAATGAAATCCATGGAAATGACCTCCCATTTCCATTCCAGAATCTCTATAGGCTATAGTAAATCACCTGGATGCTTACATCCCACCTTGACCTGCTAACAATCTAAATATCTAGCCACGAACTCTGTCACTTTCTTCTTCAGATTCAGCCAATAATAGAATTTCTTCACCACCGTCAATGTCTTATGATATCTTGGATGACCTGAGTATGACTGTGCATGAAACTCCCTCAAGATAAGCTTCTTGAGCTCACTGAAATTCGACACATAGATCCTGTCTCTAAACCTCACCAAACCATTTATCATGAGACGATAGTCTGCATCCCGATCACCTGTACCTATACCTACACTTGTACTTGCAATTATATATGTACCTGTACCTATGCTCTACTGTAACCTATGCATAATCTCCATGTATTTTTCATCCCACTGTCCTGCCTGCAAGATCCTAACATGTAACTCTGCCCCATAAGAGCTCATAGAGGCTATATGATTTACTTGAAACTTCTTGCTAAGAGCATCTGCAACCCGATTCTCCTTCCCTTTGATGTATCTGAACTCAAAATAGAACTCACTAAGGTTAGCCAATCATCTAGCTTGCTTGGAATTTAGATTTGGCTGGTCAAACAAATACCTGAACCCACTGTGATCGCTCATCAATGTGAACCTCCTTCCAAGAAGATAGTGTCTCCATATCTTCAAGGCATGTATAATTACTGCTAGCTCAAGATCATGTGTAGGATAGTTCTACTCGTTCTCATTCAGTTTCCGTGACTCATAGCACACTACTTATCCTTCTTTCATGAGAACTCCACCAAGTCCTCCCTTACAAGCATCTGTGCACACTACAAACTCCTTGTCCGGATCCACAATCTTTAGCATTGGTGCATGTATCAACAACTGCTTAAGCTGCTCAAAACTAGCCTCACATTATTCATGTTGGCTTGTTGGGGCTTGACCCAGGTTCGGAGTTAATTATCCAAACAAATCCCTATACTATTGGCCCTTTCGGTAACAGTCCATGGAGCACAGACTAAGGTCTCACCCGAAGTAGTATGGGGGCGTACTGGAACCGGGTTAACGCACCTTGGAGATGTCTGAGGGGTTGATTCGGTCCAACTGTTAGTTCCTTCGTCCATCTTACTTCGCACACTTCCCTGGCCTTTGCGCCCTGATATATTCACCTTTGCACAACCCTAACTAGGGGCTATGTGGCTTCCGCGCTGCTGGAGTGGTGATCTGTATTAATTCCCTAAGTCACACCTGAGATCTTACTTATCTTCTTATACCAGTTAGTTATCTTCGCGTAAACAAATTCCTTATGTTATATTTACTTATGTAGCACATTCATATGAGTTCGCGCAATAAATAAACACTAAACTTGTAATTCATACCCAATAATACATAAAATAGGAAAAGATACACAGAAATATGGTAAAAATTCTCTTTATTAATGCTTCCAACAGTTACAGACTCGACCCATCCTGTGCACTGAGCTGCAGGGGTACGCACACTCAGCTGTAGACTATTAGGCCTATGCACACTCAGTTGCAGAGCCTTCTCCTACTCTACGACCCAAAGCCATGACTTACACTTCGACTCAATGCTTTGTCAATTCCTTATATCCTCATATTATTCCCTTAGATGTATTTTTACACTTAGAAACTTGCTCTATTTATATAATCCCATGGTCCATGGACCATGGACAAATCTTTCAAGCCGACATTAAATTACAAGAATAAAGGTAGACAACCCTATGACTCTATTACGACTTCCTGCTCCGCACCCACAAATCGCGGAGTCTTTACAATGGACTTAGTCAAAACATGGGTTTTAAGCCCCAAAACATGCCTTGGGGGGATTCCATGCCCAACAGTCCCCCAATCCAAACATTGTGACTCACCCTCGAGTCACTCTATCGGTGCAGAGATCTTTGCATGGAGACCCTCTAACTCTGTTTGAATAGCTACAAGGTTGGTAGTGCACTGAGTGGATGCCTGCTGAATCTCCTGTACACATTGTTTTGAGACCACGGTGTCAGAACTGCTTCCTGGATCTATTCCTGTGCCCCCTGCATTTGTGCGAGCTTGCCTTCAATTGTTGCTGTAATGATGAAGGCCTTATCGATCCAAAACTAAATGCGTGCCTTCAAAACTACTTCTCTGTGTCGTGCTGCGTCCACTTGCTCTTTCAACGCTTTGGCCTGCTACATTCGTGAGCCTCTGAGTGAGGGCCACCATCTACGTGGTCCCTTTGATGCTGTCATACTGCTTCTGGAGCTCATGCACCTCTATCTCTAAGTGATGGATGTTAGGGTCATCTTGCAGATTGGTGAGAACCTTGAAGGAATCTTCCAACATTCTGGTGTAGTCCCTTACTGCACTGCTGATCTCTTTCATCCCTGATGTAATAGTGCTGGCACACTGTTCTCTTACCTTTAGAGGGGTTGACAGCTGTGCCTTCAACCGTAACTCTGCTATTTGAAGGTTAAGCTCCAGCTAAACCTTGGCCATTTCTTCTCACGCTTCGCGCACCCCTGTTGCTAATATATGGATGCATGCCTCTACTGGTGCGTTTGTTGGGATGGCCAGCTCAGGGACCATTTGGAAGGCTTCTTCCAGTAACTGTACCATTTGCATGTTTTGCGACACAACCTCGTTGTGTTGCAAGCTCAACTACTCCATGTTGATCTTTTTCTTGCTCAACACTTGCAACGTGCGTCTCTCTCTAGCCCACAGTTCTGCAGTAATCCCATCATGCAGAACATAGAGCATCTCCTACGGGAGCGCCACCATGTCGATCCCTATCCCTTTTAGTGCACTAACCGTAGGCTTGTCGGCCACATTTGTTGTAACCAGTGCCCCTTTTGGAAGCACTATTGTGTTGGTTGTCCAAGCACTTAGCATTTGCTTGGCTGCAACTATCCCTACTACGAGGCTGGTCAAAAGAGTACCAACCTGAGGAGTGAGCACCTGAAACTCTTGAATCTGTGCTCTGAGGGCCCCCAACACAATCTAATTCTCCTACGTAGAGTTCTCGAGGGCCTATGTGGTGATGTCGCGTACGCTCTCTCCTATATCATGTAGATCACCCTTAGTAAGGGTGATTGGGTCGATCAACAACTTGGATTCTTTCACCTTCTTGCATGGCCCTGTCTGCTTGCTTGGGCGCTTGTGCTTTAACTGTGTTGACGCTGTTTTTAGGTCCGTGCTACCCTCCTCTTCCTCTGTTCCCATCTCTTTCTCCTGCCCATGTGAAGGCAACTTCTAGCCCTTGAGTGGCTTGTTGGCTGCCTCCTGTGCTGTTGCTACTGCGACCTTTTTCTACTCTAGTGTTGTCTGTGCAGCGTCCCACCATGTGCAGTTTTGCCTCTTCTTTCTTCCTTTCCACAATAGACTTCTCTATCACGGCGATGTCTAGGGTGCACCACTCCAGAGGCCATGTTTCCAGTACATAGAAAATCACATCATTACCGGCGATGAAGGGTAACTTTCTCCACTTCTTTGCAGGGTCCTTGTGCACTCTGAGATATATGTGGTGGAAGTACACTTTAAATTCTACAAAACTTTACAGGCTGTTGTAGATAGTGGGTGATAACTGCAACTTGCAGTTAATCCCCATTCTGATGTTCATCTCCATGAACACCCAGAATATCTTGTTGTCACGGATCTGGTTCGCGTTTTTCATGGTCCACAACGAAGTGTACTTCGCAGCCTCTGACATATCCCTCACAATTGTGGGGAACTGGATGTCCTCCAACAATTCCCCTGCCACCAACACTATGGACAGTAGAAGCCATGCATAGTGGAATGCTTTTCCTTGTCCTTGTGCCTCACGACAATTCACCAGGAACTCTTTGCATAAGAACTCGAACTAGTTAAACTGGACCCCCTCTGTGCATTGCTTAGCAAGTGAAACCACCGACACGAGCACCTCGTCCGCGCGAAACTTCCACATGAGCTTGCCTGCCAGTATTTGGGTCGCAACTTTAAATGCTTTTTTGTTGATGCTAGATATGGCGTAGCCCATTTTCTTCTTCTCCAGCTTGTATCTTCTTCATGGCCTCCGCGATGGCTAAATCATTTCTTTTCCCCTCCGAGATGTCTATGAGGTCCTCTCCTTTACACAGAAGCCTAGTAATGTGGTGGATTAAGTGGTCCATGATGGGGATGGGCTCCTCCAACCATAAAAAACCACTGTGCACTAGGCAGAGCAGCTACCTGATGATGAAGATCATCACTGGGGCATGGTGGAAATGTGACACCCAGAGTAGGTTTAATAACCCCACATTTTCCACTCATCATAACCGCTTTCGCAGCTCCAATTTTGTAGCCCCCACTGTGGTGTTATGCTTGGGCTTCATGAGTTGTGCGGTCTCTAGATGAGGGAATTTCTCGTGGTTAGAGAGATCCCAATCTTCAAACTTTAAGTTTGGCATGCACCCCAGGTGCGTGCCCTCAAAGATGATGTCGTCTAGGAGGATCAGAGTCTGGAGAGAGATCTTGCTCTCATCGAGGTCCTTGGGAACTTTTCCCTTCCCCTTCCTTGGAGGGATATACATGGGTAGCTTGGTTGGAGGGTGCGCAACCTTGGTTTCTACTTCCATGCCCTCGTCCTCATCTTCTTCAATTATGAGGTCCTCCAGGTCTTCCTCCTCCTCATCAGTTTCCAAGTTAACTGCTTTCCCTTTCTCCTCCATCGTTAATCTGGTGCGCAACGGGTTTCGCGGGGACACATGCACCAGAATCATTGGTTGTTTATCTTTCTTCATCCTTGGCGTATGCGATGATTTAGGGATTTCCACAACAATCTTGGTGCCTCCAGGGGCATCTTCCATGGTTAGAACCTGTGCAGACTCTTAGGTGGCCATCTCTGCAATTTCCCTAGCTTCCTCAGATGCTGCTATCTTGCTCGACCATAAATCTTTCAATCACTCAATCAGGGGCTCAATCAATGCTTGACATAGGGCAAATAGATCTCAGCTTAGAATTAGCAGGGCATAAAACAACTCAATTCACAAATGACCAAGTTTTGTTTGCTGGGAAGCCCTTTGTAATTCATATCGTCTTTTGAATTTGAATTCAACCTTTCCCCCCAATTCTGGTCCATTAATGAACCCTTGGTGGTAGATTTTCCCAAATCTTGCCCATAAAGCGCGTCTTAAATGCTTGCCGCCCACTCCATTTGGTCTCAAGTCAAGCATCAAATCGTGAATAGTGACTACAACGGTCACTTTCCAGCCAACTCGCATGGTAGTGTAGCCCCCTTTGGCGTGGTCATGGGCCTTGTGACACTTTTCTCCTACACGCAGCTCCAACATTGCACAGCTCACAGGTAGAGTAGTTTATAGTCTCGCACCTCCTTTCAATTGCCTGAAGCACTAAGACTGTACTTCCCACAACTAGTCAGGTGGCTGCGTTACCTGTATAGGGTGTCAATCGGTCATCCATCACTTTTCTTGGAAAACATTCACCTTCTATTGTTACTGGCTGCGTCACGCACTTGATCATATGCAGTGTGCCCCCATGGGTGACCCCTTTCATAATATGCAGTCTAATCCATGGCATCAGGTTGATCAACTCTCGGCGGTAGTCCCCAAATTCGTTAATGTGATCATGCACACCTTGTTTTATCACCCTGGTTTTCTTATCGAGAAAATCCTTTTTGATTTTGTCTGTAAGCTTCTTGACTTCCACTTCCAGCAGAGTGCTTTTCTCCCTTAATCACACCCTTCCTTTTATAAGTTCTTGGAGCCTAAGATCACCCTATTGGATGTCTTCCTTAGATCCCAAGCATTCTTCTTTGTTCAATTGTGCGATTCCTTCTTCCAAGGCTTTGTGAGCCATCATATCTACCGTAGTTCCTATGCATGGACTAGGCATTTTATACGTTATGGGGATTACAACGTTCACCCCATATTCCAGCCTCAGAGGCGTCTGCTCCATCATTTTGTTGCACGTTGTTCTATAAGCCCACAAAACCACTGGTATGCGCAGGTACCAATCAGTACACTGCGCACTGTGGTCCTTGTTCAACACTTCACATACTTCGTTAAAGGCTTCTGTGTGGATAACCTTCTATGCACTTGTTATTTCCATACTTCGTTGTTCCAATCGGAGGGGTCGTTCGTGCCATTTCCTTGCCCGTGTATGCTTACTGACTGTGTCTCTGTTGGGTCCCTATAATACTAGTGATTACCCCATTACTATGTTAGTTGTACCCCTTATTAATATTTTTGTGCCCCTATTGCCCCCATATTGTTATTACTGTGCCCCATAGAATCCCTCTATTGTTATTTTTGTGGCTTTATATTA
>APFE031023811.1:44639-76518 GCA_000404065.3 Pinus taeda | reverse complement strand
CACACGGATACTGCTATTCCCACCAAGATGGGTGGCTATCTTAGAAACAAACAACCAAAGTCTACTATTAATTCCTTTTATGAAAATAGATGAGAGGAGAACCAAGAGGGCCAACTTGAGTCTTGTGCTTGATTTCCTCTCCTTCTTGATAGAGTTTTGCCACTTTCTCTTTGTCTGCTCAGCTTCAAAAGGACCTGTAGAATCACAGCAACATACTACTATGCAATAAACAAGGATCTAAATTCATAAATAATGCAGGATCAGATGTACATTAACCATATACAAGCATATATAAACAAGTACACCAGAATATGGAAGGAAACAAGAATAGCTTTATTCAGATAAAAAGTAGCAAGAGGATTACAACCATGAGTAGCTCTGACCCAGCATCATCCTCCAGCTAAGAAGACCTTCTTCACCTCAAGAAAAGCAAAATCACCCAACACTGTTAATGTACACCAGAATACCAACAACACTTCTATATAAGTTACAAAATTCCAGCCCCTGGATCTATGTGATGAGGGATCCATATATAGATGATTACAGAGAGGTGAGTCATCTTTTGTGATCTTGATTAGTGTCATTTCTGTGATAGTTCCTGCTTCCACTTGGAGAATGAAGATCTCTTACTCATCCCTGGTCGAAAATGGAGTGGCAAGTGTCAGAGGGGAAGCTTCTGGAAGATTCCATGATCTTCCACCTTGCATTTTTGTCCCTGCCATTTGTCGATTCCCAACCATCGCACCCTACAAAGGAGCAAAACAGTATGCATCGCACCCTGTACATTGGGAAGGTGATATGCATTGCACCCTCTGCATTGAGCTTTTTGTATGGTCCAGTTTTGACCATTTATGAGCAGTTTTCAGTGGAGAACTTTTGGGAGATGATGTAATCAGTTGACCTTGTTCCATTAGGTAGTGAAGCAACACTTTTAGGGACTTAAGAGCCCTCAGTTTATGGACATTTGTGATTGGGGTTGAAGTGCCCAAAAATGTCTATAACACACTTGAACTCTATAATGCCTTGACTTCCATGCTAGGTAGAATGTTTTGGCTTCACTACTCAGGATTCAAAGAGAGTTTTAATGTCATATTGTCTCATGGCTTTCCTCTTTCACTTACTTGCAGTGGTATGAATACATGTTACTTAGAACTCATCAGTGATGCTCTAACTTCCTTCATGTATTCATAAACCGTGTTTCCTGGCATTGTACCTTTGTTTTGCTGATGCATAAAAAATCTCTATGCCCTAGCTTCATGTTAAGCTGATATTGCTGTGGTAATGAAACATATTTTGACTCCATAGCCAAATGGTAGCCAGCCGTCATCTTTCAACCTATAAACATATACAATCACAAACCATAGAGTTAGCCATCTATCCATATCTTCAATCAAAGTCATTAACCCTTTGAGAGAGCCCTCTCAGGATGAGGAGGCTAAGCCTTAGCTAAATGATTGGTTTGAAATAGTTACACTGAGATAGTCTGATCAACATCCTATCAGGGTCCTATTTTGGTGATAACAGGTTCATGCCCCACCACCTCGCGGGCGTAGCGCACATTACCCATTTCAAAGCCTCGAACCGTTGCTGTTCTGGCACCTCTCTTTTGAATCTATTTAGGAAGTCATCTACTTCGCTTAACCCATCATATGTAGGCATATCCCTTACCTCCATTGATATGCATCACATTGATCTTGTCATCGTGTTACAGCTTAGCATGGTTACCTTGTGTAACCAATTCTACCATCGTTCTATTTCTTTGTTCGAATCCGATGTACAAGAGCTTTCACACTCCCATGAGATTCGTCCATTCGTAGTGGGATGTACCCAGTCTTGCTCTCGTGCAGTTATCTTGTAGATGCAATCCAAGTTGTCATCGCTTTCATAGTCGCACACTGGCTCCGTGTAGCACGATCCTTCCGCAGGGTCCAAAGGTACGACTACGCGCAAATACTTTTTCTGAAAAATCATCTTGCGCTTCTTTCGATTTATCACCACATTCTTGTTAGTGGCCGAATCAATTCCTAATAGCGCAGGGTATGGATTGCTGTCATCAAAAATCTCTATCACTTCAAAATCTGCCAGCGCACTCACTCCTTCAATATCCACTGTGATCTCCTACAATCTTCCCATGGGTAGGATCTTTTGCTGGTTCACCATTCGTTGTTGGATAGGAGACCATTGCAGTGTAGGCCTCCCCATGCGCTCCCATGTCTACTTTGATAGAACATTCGTGCCTGATCGTACATCCAAAATCACTTGGTTCATCTCATATTCCCTAATCTACATGGTCAACCTCATTTCTCTTCCCATCCTCGTCGCATGCTTTCTGATCTTCTGGACTACACGCGATTCTCCTCGCACGGTCCCAACACATTTATTTATGAGTTCCTGCAGTACCTTTATAGCCTTGCTGTCATGCAACAGCTTCATGCATGTTTCCAGGAACATTTTAAGCATCGATGGGTCCATGTCCGTCTCCATTCTGTTTTTAATTCCTGAAGTGGAGGCATCAGTGAAGCTCTTCCTGGCTTCCATGAATGTTTCCTTAGTGCACTCCAAATCAAACTCTGTTTCCTTCGTTAGAGTCTTCCAAACCCAAGTACTATCTTTAGGCTACTTTCCTTTATCATCTCCCATCATCATCCCACTTGGGAGCATAATATTTACATTAGGGTCTTCCTTGCGTGGCTCAGACCTCATCATTTTCAGGTTTTGAGTTGGGGAAGGTTGGAGCACTCCATTGTTGTGCAACCACTCTATCAGTGTGGGACAATCCTCTATCTCATGATCAAACAATGTATAATACAAGCATGATGGAAGTGTCAGATTCATACAATCATGGGCATAATGTCCCGGCCCTCCGAAATTATAACATATCAGCTGTCTGCGACCTCTTCTAGGTCCCCCTCCACCTCGGCCTTGTTCGCGCCCCTAAAATCCGGTCCACACCATCCCTACATTCTGGTCAAGGGGCCATGTTTCAGCCTGAACTCTATAGGTGGGAGTCTTATCCATCATAAGCTCATAACTTCTATAGGTGTGATCATCATCTTCCACTGATCTACATAATTACAGAACAACTATTGCAAACTCTGCGTATACTTCTGCAATAAGTGGCAGTTGTTCATAGAATGATTTCCTCTTATTTGACAAATTGCGTACCACAATGCAGGCACTGCGCTAAGTCCTGCTTGTGCCTCTAGTCTTAACGACATTGGTCCTCCTCCTGTGAGGTAATTCACGAACACCAGGTAGTGGTCCTTGTCATGTGCCTAACCCTTGCACTTTACGCACCATACCTCGTCGCGCACTTCTTGGCAAGCTGTCCTGTCTTGTTTCAGAATCTGCATCTCAAGGCACAATTTTTCAACTGCACGTGGATCTGCTGAACTCCCAAGTTAGGATCTTGTATCAGGGTATCATTTAGTCCCATCGCGATCTCCAAGGCCTCGGCCTGAGTTGTTAGCCTCTGTTGTGATAGCGTGTTCCTTAAATGTGGCGTTAACGATGCTACAAACCATTCGAGGTGCTGTCCATCCGTCAAAGTCATGTTAGCTTCGTGAATTGTGCACTTCAGTCTATGATCCAACTCCCAAGGAGTCTCGCCTAGTAGCATTGTGACCTTCTTGAACCCAATGATCGACTATGCCTCTGACTTCGGCCTGCTAAATTCTCTGTTCAACGCAATTTGGATATCCGCGATCCCTACATTCAGATTGTCATTGGAATGCTTAATGTACCAGGTCATCGCGCGATCCTGCAGAGCGCTGACCAATGTCACCTTCTTTATATTTTCATTTGTAACTCCCTGGGCTTCCCATACAAATTTTATCACAAACCAAAATTGGTCTGGGTCTTCATTTCCTACTCCCTTGAACATCGACAACTTTATCGTACTTGCCATATTGACTCGCGGTGGTGGCACAGGTGGTACGGGCGAAGATGGGGGTGAAGGCAGTGAAACTAGAGGTGGTGTGGGTGGGGGTGGTATGCGCGGAATCCTCTACCTTATTAAATTGATTGCACTTCCTTGTGAACCTTCGCGAGCTCTTCCTCGTTCCCTTGTGGAGGTGAAATCAAGGGGCTAGTTTCTAGTTCTACACTACCTTCGTTTCTGTAAATTCTCCCGCTTTGCGTAGCCCCGAACATCAATGTAATCACATAATGCACTTTTAACACAATAACATTTTAATCCAAGTGTTAAGAGACTTAACATACTTACCTCATGGTCCTTTGAGGAAGCGTTGTTCTGCCTTGCTATAGTTGATTAAAGTATCTACCGCGAACTCAGTAATGAATCCTCCTATAATTCGATCAAGCCAGTGATCAACAGCGCATGCGACCTTATCCTCCACTGCTTCCAATCTGCGTACCAACTCTGGGGTCAACACAATAAGTCTGTTGAGCTTGCACCTCCCCTGACTATCTGCTAGCTTCACGATCCACTCATACAGATTAGTAGGGAAAGATGCGAAGAAAAGTTGTGGATATCTGTGTACAAGTAGCAGTCTAACCACACTTATTTTGATAGTCACGGATTCCTGTTCTCCTATGATGCGAACTCGTGAATCTTCCTATCCAACCAATCTTCAATTTATTTCTTAGTTGGATTCCAGTGATATGACATCAGACATCTCTATGCAGATCCTGGTCCCGACAATAAAACCATTTGCTAGCTTGTTGGGGCCTAACCTAGGTTCGGATTTAATTAGCCAAACAAATCCCTGTACTACTGGCCCTTTCAGCAACAGTTAGTCGGGTGTGGACTGAGGTCTCACCCGAAGTAGTATGGGGGGGTGCTGGAACCAGGTTTTCACACCCTGGAGATGTTTGAGGGGTTGATTCGGTCCAACTGTTAGTTCCTTCATGTAGGTTACTTCACATGCTTCCCTAGCCTTCGCACCCTAATATATTTTCCTTTGTGCAGCCCTAACTAGGGGCTGTGGTGCTTTCGTGCTGCTGGAGTGGCAATCTGTACTAATTCCCTAAGTCACACCTAAGATTCTTACTTATCTTCTAATACCAGTTAGTTATCTTCACGTAAACGAATGCCTTATGTTATATTTACTTATACAACACATTCATATGAGTTCACTCAACAAATAAACAGTAAACTTGTAATTCATACCCAATAATACATAAAACAGGAAAATATACACAGAAATATGGTAAAACTTCTCTTTATTAATGCTTCCAACAGTTACAGACTCGACCCGCCCTGCGCACTCAGCTACAGAGGTCTGCGCACTCAGCTGCAGACTACTAGGCCTCTGCGCACTCAGCTGTAGAGCCTTCTCCTACTCTATGACCCAAATACACGACTTACACTTTGACTCAATGCTTCCTAAATTCCTTAGATCCTCATATTATTCCCTTAGATGTCTTTTTACACTTAGAGCCTCGCTCTATTTATACAATCCCATGGTCCGCGGACCATGGGCAAATCTTTCAAGCTGACATTACATTACAAGAACAAGGGCGGACATCCCTATGACTCTATTATGACTTCGCGCTCCACGCCCACAAATCGCGGAGTCTTTATAATGGACTTAGTCAAAACTTGGGCTTTAAGCCCCAAAACATGCCTTGGGGGGATTCCAAGCCCAACAATTCATCAAACACATAAATGTAGTTGGAGCGTTAGTCAATCCGAATGGAAAAATAACAAACTCATAATGCCCATACTTGGTCCTGAATGAAGTCTTGAAGATATCCTCTTACTTGATGCGTACTTGATGGTATCCCGATCTCAAGTCGATCTTAGAGAAGGCTGTTGCTTCCTTCAACTGATTAAACAAATCATCAATCCTCGACAATGTGTACCTATTCTTGATCGTTACTTTTATCAACTGTCTATAGTCAATGCACAATCTAAGAGTACCATATTTCTTCTTCACGAACAACACTGGTTCACCCCAAGGTGATACACTTGGCCTAATGTACCCCTTATCCAACATTTCCTTCAACTTCAAATTTAACTCAACCAACTCAGGTGTAATCATCTTGTAAGGTGCTTTTGATGATGGAGCTTCCCCTGGCATCAAATCAATAGAAAAGCCTACCTCCTTGTGAGGTGGAAACTCTATAATGTCCTTAGGGAATACATCCTGAAACTACTGCAAAAATAGGTACCTGCTTAACACATTGGGATCCTCAACCTCCTTACCCTTGTCACTAGAAATGTGTACTACAAACATCACACAACCTTTTCTGCAACTACACCTAGCCTGTAGAGTGGTAACCATCCTAACTGATGTAGGCTTCTTCTTCCCCTACAAATTCCTCTTTTCCCCATTATCATCTACACACTCAATGGCCTTGTCAAACCAATCCACTTTGGTTCTGTGAAGGTACAACCAATCCATACCCAAAGGCATACTATACAATCCCAATGGAAATACTTTCAAATGTGCTATTGTAGGCATACCATTTAACTCAAATGATCAAGCTCTCACCCAATGGTGAACTCTCTTCTTCGTACCTGTAGCCAGCTGTACCAACCAAGATTATGCATGCACTTATTTTCTCAAACCACACTTATCCACAAGGTCATGATTAATATAACTATAGTTAGATCTAGGATCAATCAAATAGAAACAACTTGATCTCAATGATCGATGCCTGATGTTTTGCTTATCTATTGTACACAACTGCATAGATCCAAGGAATGCTATGACCAACATCACCAATTGTATGTGCCCCCTGAGCACTGTAGATCTGAGGTATACCACCATTCTAATACTGCTAAGAATCCCTCTTATG
Organism: Pinus taeda; assembly: GCA_000404065.3. Taxonomy (NCBI): domain Eukaryota; kingdom Viridiplantae; phylum Streptophyta; class Pinopsida; order Pinales; family Pinaceae; genus Pinus; species Pinus taeda. The sequence continues at coordinate 69,753 of APFE031023811.1, read as the reverse complement.
ATGATCCTTACAAAATGTCCAACACTACAATGGTTCCCTACTACCGCCTCTGGCCTTCTTCTCTCCACATCCCTTATTAGATGTATTGAATCTCTTATAAGGAACTACATTTTATTTCTCATTAGCATCTTGAGGTCTTCCTCTCTTTGGTGTCCATTTTCCTTTAGCTTTTTCATTTCTTTTTAGGTCATGCTTAGGATCAAATTTGCACTTCGACTGCTCATAAAAATGCTTCAACTTTTGGATGGCCTCCTCCAATGATATAGGGTCATTAAACTCAATCTGATCTCTATGTGCAACTAGAAGTCCACTGATGAATCTCTAAAGTTTTGCCTTCTCCTCCTTGAGGTAAGGCACATATTTCAACAAGTCAAAATTTTTTCTAGTATACTCATAAGCTATCATAGAACCCATCCACAACTCATAAAACTCCTTAGCCCTGTCATCATAGAACCTCTCTAACAAGTACTTCTTATTGAAGAGCCTTTCAAATGCATGCCAAGTCAAATCTTCCTCATGTATACCTTTGAAATCATTCACGTCTTCCCACCAAATACCTGATTTACCTTTGATAATGAAAGAAACTATCTTTTCTTCCATGTTTTATGAATAATCCTGCAATCAAAAGAATTTATTCATACCAAGAAACCATCCCTCTGCATCTTGCGATTTCTTCATCCCTCCATCAAAGGTAGGAGGATTTTCTTTCTTAAAATCATCTGGAAAGTATCCCCTATCACTCCTCCTATAAGGATGATAATGATGATGATCATGATGCCTATTAGAGCCATAAATGGAATAGTACCTGTGTCTATCACCTTTCATATCCGAAGTGTCCAACAACTTCCCATCTCTCATCATGTCAGATCTATCTAACTTGTGCCTACTAGGAGAGGTACTATCATATGCCCCATTAGTTATGTCCTCATGTCCATGGCTGATCCGAAGTGGTCTCTGTCCCTACAAATCTAACAAACTCTGAAGTAGTGTCACATTCACCTCTGCTTGTTTCTCTTATGCCTGCATGATTTTGTCATTGTCTATTTTGCAATTCCTTATTTCTTCTTTCAGGCTTCTCAATGTGTCTACCGAGTTAGAAGAGTATCCCACGCCATGCTACCCATATGATGCATAATGATATTCTATGTAGTCTACCACCTTGCTAGCCATCTGATCTCTTTCCTGCAAGGCATACTATGTCAGCTAAACCAAATCACAATAAACCCATGTACCTTAGCATAATTCGGGGAGGATACCTTGTTGCCAATATCATCAAATCAACATGATACATGTATATCATAAACATAATAGTATATAGACATATACCGAATAAGTGTATCAACACAAAACATCATTCTAGCTGGGGTCTAGTCATTAATGCAAGGCCATATCAACAATGCATGCTATGAACTCATGCATTACAACAACCATTACTCCATTGCACACATTTCCACATGCAACTATCAACATGTATAAGAAATACCTAATCAACTACACATACATATGAACACATGTAGTCGAGCATAAGTGATCAATTCTTGTAACCAACCTACAATACTGATACATGTAAAAACATTCATGAATGCACCTGATATACAAGGATGTAGTCAAGTGACATATAATTAACATATAAGTGACATATAACCATATGCAACCAGTCATATACTTCCAATGATGCATCCCACAAAATCACATCAATTTCCTCATGACAACCTTACTACCATCATGATCAACATGATGCAATTCAACAAGCACATGGAATGCAAGTGTAAGAGACACACATGCAACTCACATGCATGCATGACGAACACATTCACCCAAGGAGAGCACAACCATGCTCTAATACCAATCTGTAACACCCCCTCCTCCCAGGTATACCGAAGCAACCAAGCAACCGAGGTAAACATGAGACGAGAGAGGCTACTATAAGGGATTCAACTTCCTTGGTGACCTTAAGGAAATGGAATCAATAGAACACCTTAAAAAAACCACTCCACATAAAAAAAGCACCCTCAGAAGACATGTTAGCCACTCAGACATCTTGTGCCTGAGTCCCAATGATGATTTAAGCCTTTTAACCTCTGGTCGCTCTCATGCTATAGGAAAGACAGCGACCAAAAGCCAAAGATGCTCTCAGAAGCATATGTGCCAATGCCCGTAGACTTTTTTCAACAGACCTGTGCTAGTGTCCTTGGGATTTGAGCCACTTTTCTAGCCAAAAATCCAGACCTTTGCCCAAAACTTCTTATAAACTTCAGAATCCATCAAATATGTAACAACCCTTGTAAAAATTCCATGTAAAAATATATCAGACCACGGTTGATGGGACACATATTTTAAGATGAATGTTGGGTAAGAAATCCTAGTGTGGGTGTTCATTTGGTTGTTTATGGCTAAGGAAATTGGAAAAGGCAATGGATAAGGCTTTGGAAAGGCAAAATGGATTTTTTGGCACATTTGTTTATGAAAATAATGGAAATTAGGAGAAAAGGAAGGTGAAGGGTCATAGGTTGCCTGTGAGGAGGAAATTGAAGGAAGATGATGGAAAATGAAGAAAATAAAGGTCTCATTGATAAAAAGGCTTATGAGGATCAGTTGGAAAGCTTGACCAGTTCAATTTTTCAGCTCTCTTCTATTCTCTCTCTCTCTCTCCCACTCTTGTACACTTAGAGTTTTCTTGGAGCACTTTGGCGTTGGAGCAAGAAAGGTAGAGAAGGAAAGAGGAAGCAAAGATCAAGCAGGGAAAGGCAGGATCAAGTAGCTACAACAAGATTCATTGAAGGTATCAAGTTGCATGTTTATTTTCCTTTCTATATTTGGCATGCATGGTATGGCATGTGGTTATTTTCTATCATGACATGGGTTTTTCTAGGTGTGACAGTGTTCTTTAGCCTAGCCTTTACATTTCTTGATAGCCTTGATGAGATGGGTTCTCATACTTCGGTTGATGTGGGATGGTTGGATGGATTCAAAGCCAAGTGGGGTGGATCTCCGAAATGAAAAAAAAATGGCCTAGTGGTCCCTGAACCAGACTGTGGATCATGGTAAATCCACTGGCATGGTAACCCCTGAGCCAGGTTGTGGGTTGTGGTAAAGCCAAGATTGTGTGTCTCAATGGGTCTAAGAATCCTTGTCGGTGAATGTAAGGATATATGGTTAATATAAGAGGTGGATTTCTCTCCGTTGGGCCTAGTAGTCCCAAGATGGGATGTACGGTAAAGCCTGGAGAGTGTGTCTCGGTGTAGGGCATAGTGATACCTAGATCAGACTGTGGATTACGATAAAGCTTGATAGTCTAGGAGGCACTCAAATTCCTCAAGGTGTAGGTGGATAAATCCATTGACATCCATGCTTGTTGGTATTTTTGGTGTGTTCTATGAGTCCCACATTCATGCTTAGAATATGGCATGGGGTGATTGGATGAAGAGAGACTTGGCTCAGCCAATCTATGGTTGGGTGGAACGTGGTAGTCCCATCTTTGGTTGGTTTATTTCATTCATTAATGAGACATTCATTCCCTTGTTTTTCATGTGTAAATGTACTAATGTATATGTGGATTTTATGGCTGATATGCTTATGATATTTGTGTCCCTATTATGTTGGTTATATGTATGTTCTATGGTAGTAGCTATGTATGGCTCTTAACATGTTTTTACTTGTAAATGAATGGATAATGTATCTATGGTCTAATATATGGTAATGTAACAAATGACATGAGGGAACAATGGTTCTTAGCGATCCTCAGATAAGTACGAGATCCCTATGCTAAGATCTATTATTTACACCTGTAGGTTGCATATTTACTAAGTGTTTGACAAAATTTCTGTCATGGTTAGGCTTGGTCAGGTCAAGCCCTTGATCAAGTTTTATGTTAGAGGCTTTGCCTTGGTGTCATTTAATGTCTTGGAAAATCTCATTAAGTTATAGGTATTTGTTTTGAGACTATCCCTTAAAACGTGGTTTAAATCTTGTAGTCTCTGACACAAAGATGGCTGAAAAAGACTGCAATCTCGCCATTGTAGGCATTATGGGAGCGACAATAGGGTTCCAGTCGCATGCATGCCTTGTCATGGGAGCAACTGTGGGTTTAATTCATTGAAGTGTTAGGTTAACTCAGGGTTGGGGACCTAGAGTGGTGGATTAGCTCCTGGGGGTCCTGAAGCACTTGAGGAAGGTCTGTAAGGTCTTGTTTTGTCAACTCCATTTCCTTAAGGTTACTTAGGAGGTTGAGTCTTATCATAGTGGCCTCTCATCAGATTTTTACCCCGACTAGCTGGTTGCTTGGGTAGATTTGGGAGGAGGGTGTTATATAGTGGTATCAGAGCATGATTCACCACTCAGACTGGATGGGTGGTGTGTGTTGGTCATGCATGCATGCTAGTTGCATGTGTGTCTCTTACACTTGAATTTCATGTGATTGTTGCATTGCATAATGTTGATCATGCTTGTAGTAAGGTTGTCATGAGGACTTTATGTTGATTTTTTGGAATTCATCAACATGAGTATATGACTGGTTACATATTGTTATATGTCACTTGATTACATCCTTGTATGGTAGGTTGAATTCTTGTATGTTTGATTATATGTATCAGTCTTGTAGTTTGATTACAATAATTGATTGCTTATGCTCGACTACATGAATTTATGCATATGCATAGATGATTATGCATTGCTTATGCACGTTGATGGTTTCATGTGGAAATGTGTAAAATGGAGTAATGGTTGTGGTCATGCATGAGGTCATGGTTTGTGTTGTTGATATAGTCATGCATTGATGACTAGAATTTAGCTAGAATAACATGGATATGGTTTGGTACTCATGAGTTATATGTCTATATGCAATTGTTATGCATGTATGGTCTTGGTTATCGTTATGCATGAATAATAGGTCAAACATGCCTTGTGAAGTCATGGTATGCAATTTAGGTCATCAGGGTGATATTGGTATGTTATGATGCTAATGTGTTGGTTGAGATAGAGTAGGAGATGCAGATCATCAAAGTGAAGTTGCAACATTGGACCTCGAGGAAAAATCATGTTGTCATACAGGTTTGTAGGTTGGGCATGTAGGTATCTAGGTTAAGGATTTCTATATGCATTAGGTTTATGTACATGTGTTTAGCTGTTATGATTACATTCATGATATATATTAGTTGATTAGCATAGTCATATGCACATGAGTCAGATAGTCAAGAATGATGGTAGCCTGTGGTTGTATGCATTTCTATTGATGCTTTATGTTAGATAAATTGATGATTAGGTTATATGTTGTTGATGAGCACGATATATATCTTATTGTTGTTATATACTATTAATTTGATGATTAGGGTTATTTCATTGAGATCTTGATGTTGTAATTTAGATTGGTCATACGCTTGATGGTGATGTTCATTGCATTGAAGACCTTGATGTTATATGTATTGTGTTAACCTAGTTTGACCTATGCAGATGGTTATGGTTGTGTTGATGGTGCTAGACACTGAAAATTTAAGGGATCTCCCTAGTATGAAGTCCCAACTAGACCTCACACAGTTTGGTGTAGGATTCCCATCTAGTACGATGGCCCAATTTCCATTATCTTAAAGATATGCCTTAGCTCTTGCTTGTTAGCATGTGAGAGTGGTTTTCTTTGTCTTTGAACATCGAGGTTCACGTGCTTGGTGAGTGCTTAGTGCCACTTGTGTCAGAGTCCTTTCACTACAAAGGGAGAGGGTGGAAGTGAGTCTCAGGTTGAAAGGAAATAGTCCCAACTCTGCTAGAGACACACAACACATCAGTACAAGCACAACTTCTGGTGGATTAGTCCACACGGATGTGGCAGTCACAAGCACAAGGTGAATAAATATCACATACAACACCCAACGGAATAGTCCACACGAGTGCAACAGGCATTATAACAAGTTTACAAGAATGAATCTGTCGAGTGTCTGGTGGGATAGCCCGCATGGGCAAGACAATGTTAGCAACTGATACAACACATTTCCGATATCATATATACTAAAACAACTGAAATAGTTCAACTGTCTTAATACAGGTTAAAGAAACCTGCATTACAAGTGTCCAAAGAATAACATTACAAATGAATACAATACATGTCTGAAAATGTGCTAACTTGTTAACATGATTATGAATTAAGTGAAAGTTCCAAGACACATTCATACACCATTACATCCCTAACTCCGATAGCGGGGCGTTGGAGCCACTACTCGCTCCTCAAAGAAAATATTACAAACTCTCAAGGCTATGTGGGAGGAGCCAAGGCGAAAAGTCCTTTGCATGTACAAATGAGGGGTATTTATAGCCGAGGGTAAAACTGGCCCTTATGGCTATTCCACTTCCCTCATGACTGTTTGACTTACACGACTCTTCAGATTTACATGTGGGTCTCTTGGAATTCCATGTTACATTACATTGATTAAAACAATGTGTCCTACAGTAGTGATGTGGTTGAGATGACTCATGACATGACTCGAAATGATAGAGATGGTATGTTCATGCTGTTGGTGGTGTGCATGTCAAGTTGTAGTGTTGTTGAGTGATGGATGTGCTCATAGTGTATCATAGCTTCACCTCTGCATTGAAAGGTGCTTAGAGTTTTTGATGGTCTTGGTGTTCGCTTAATGTTGCATGTGCAAATCGCTCCTTCACTTGTACTTTGGCATGCTTCATGTGTTCATCCATTTGCGAACAAGTCTCCTTGCATATGCTCCTTTTTCATCCCATTCATCGTCATGCCATGTCTCATCCATGTAATTGTATTTGCAATCACTCATGACGAGACAACATCAAATCCAGAAATATCCTAGTCTACCATGATGCATTGTCTTTCGCTTTTGGATGTAGGTGACTGGGAGAGAGGACAATGCTCTGAAACTACACAAGGCACATTTGGAGCCGTGATGTGGGATTTGGGCACTATCCATGAAAATTGCGCAGAGGTCACTCAGAGGATGAGATGGGAAATCCGGATCAGCAGTGACTATTCATGAGATCTGGCTCGGCTAGAGGGAAGATTTGCACAATTTTTTCATGGAGATAGTGTAGGAAACAAAGGGATAATGGTAGTGAAAACTGTGCAATTTCTCTAGGGAGGTGGCAACGAGCTGTGGGAGGCTGCTGGAAAAAACTACATAGAGCTGGGAGACTGGCTTGTTGGACATCACTATGTAGTTTCTGAGCTGAGTGGGATGGTGGGAGACTGCTCATGAAAACTGCGTAGTTTTTGGGTGATCAATAGGTTGGCTTCCAGGTTGATTGGTTGGAAAAATTGTGCCATTTTTGAGGAAGTGAAGTGACGGACACAAGGTGTCTATTCGGCATGTCTGCATAGTTTCTTCAGTTAGCAGAAGTCATCCTACTTGGTAGCTTCTCTGCACTTTTTTGGAGGAGTGAGTCCCGCGGTCACTGCCTGGTCAAACTCTTTGGTTGATCAACTAGAGGCTTGGTTGATGTTCTTGTGGGTAGTGCAGATTGAGATGGCTTTATGAAAAGCTTCTACACTGTTTTGGGTGACAGTCAGTTAGGTCGACTCCAAGATTGCCCAATATAGGCTGTCTAGGAGGCAGCCTAAAGTTTTGTGCAATTATAGGATACAGTGCATGTTCACTGGGAGATGAGACTGCGTAGTGTAGCTTAGTGAAGGTGCTGTAGTTAGGGTTGGTCCAATCGACAGAGCTTCAACAAAAAGACTAAGTGTGTGAGCAAGTGAACTTGTGCATATATGACCTTGCAAGAACACACTCAACATGACTCGACGATAAGACACCTCGAATCAACAAGACAACATACACTTAGTGTGACTAATCGAAGGGTGTGAGTGACAAGCGCAATACTTGTGATAGATTGTTGAACGACTGTGACGACACTTGCATGACAATTCTTACAACATCGTGTGTGAGTTTGATAGATGTTTACATAGCGAACAAAACTCAAACACAACCTTCAACATTGCTAGAACAAGGCCGCAAGCATGACATGGAAATCAACATCTTGAAGACTACAGTTGGTTGAACAAGTGAAAAGGAAGCAAGACGTGTAGAAGAAACACATAAAATGAATTTTCATGTTTGCGCACATGCATGTTACTTAAGACATGATTATATGACAATGACAAGTAGTCCTACAAAGTCAACTAAGAGATGTACTTCAAAAGGTTTTCTTTACTTACCATACTTACCGTCAAGATGATCATGCATCTGATGGAGTTTGCATGTGGTCATGATCTTTTCCATTACTTGGTTCCTTGGTCATTATCCTTAACTCCTTGGAAGCAATTTCAGCATGTCACCTTTTCTTATAGTAACTAAGAGGTAGATTTGGGCAATTTCAGCGGAGAGTGACTATTGTGGGAATGCGGCCCTGGGAGGCTTGTTTGCACAATTTCTACATGCAAGATAGATAGGGAAGCTTGGAAAACAATGCATAGTTTTGAGGCACAAGAAATTGCTGTGGGATGGGGTCCTAGGAGGACATCTCTGCACAATTTTTGAGTGAAGTGCTACTGACTTCTCTGCGCATTTTTGGTGAATAGTGCTGGCTGGGGTTTCTGTTGGCTGTGGGGTTTCAATAGGAAAGGGAGGTTGGTGTCTCTATGCACTTCAGGGTTTCAACATGCAAGGGAGGTTAGGGTCTCTGCGCAATGTGGGGTTTCAGAAGGAAAGGGAGGAAGTTTGATGGTTGTAGAAGAAAATTGCACAGTTATGGGAAGCTGGATGAGGCTAGGTTGCTCAGGAAAATGGCTAAGTGTGAGACCAATGAAACATACGTAAACATTGATAGGACTTGATTGTGATCACACACGGACACTTAGTGATGCAACATAGACCATCGAGAATGAATAAGACATACTTTTCTTGATGCAACAACCTTCGTGACAACAGTGCATGAAGTGAGTGTGAAACACATTTATGTGATGACAATCACCCATGCATGCATGCTTTCCCTTGAAGAAAAAAAAAATTCCCTTTGCATGATAAACCAAAACCCCTATGCCCAAGGATGACACATGCTGCACTAAGACAAGAATGTGAACAACTCTTAGGTTCAAGGAGGGGAGCTTGAAATCATCAACTTACCAATAAGTGACCAAGGATGATCAATCACATGATCGAAGGTAGGCTCTGAAATTTTCATGTGAGCCAAAATTTTGGAGGGTGGTTGTAGCCACTACAACACTTGGCAACATAGTGGTAAAACTCCAGCTCTCTGTATGGACATTTCCTCATGAAAATCGAGTCTAACCCTTCCATAAGTATTGTTCGATTCTTTGATCATTGTGGTTTGAACACTAGATTGGTTGAAAGATGTAGTCCCTACCAGTCTCTTGATCAGTCAGCACACATCCCAATCCAAGTCAAATTAATTATTTCGATTGGGGATGAGGGGTATATTGGTGCACAAGTAATATAATTTTCAGAGTTTAAGTTTAATCTCTGGTGTTGCTCTGTTGTCAGCATGCTTGGACAATACCCCGACGGAGTTACATAGGAACACAAGCATCACTTCGTTGCCAGTGAGTCTGGTCATTACCCCAACATAGTTACTTACATCATCTCTCTATGTAGGAAGGCTTTCTCTTCTTTTTCCTTATTCATTTTTTTTCAAAAAATTGTGTGTAGGAACTTATTTATTTCAGAGGTGTAAGAGGGATCCCAACTTATTAAGAGCATAAGAGGTTGTTCCTTTAGAGAAGTATGTTATGTATACTCTGACATACTTGTTAAGGTTTTCCCCCTCACCTTACTCTACTTGATTGAGCTGACAAGGGTTAACCCAAAAGAACTGATTAGAGTAGGCAATACTAGTTAACAATGCAAGCTTTATGTTTTCACCAAGACTTACTCTGAACAGAACATATTTTCCATCAAGGCATCATCAACTGAAGACAATAATTTCTTCATAAAGAGAGAGGACAATAGATAACAAGATGTTGATAGCTGTACAAGTCCTCTCATATTTTCCCAGTTTGTCTCAAGAGCCAAACATAGTTTCACGAGAGGCTAACCTAAGGGTACAAGTAAGAAACGAAAGAAAAAATAAAAAAAATAGAAGTAAGCGAGATAATAACAAGTAAGAAAAGAAAGAAAGAAAGCAAGAAAGCAAGCAAGCAAGAGAGTAACCAAACCAAGTAAGAAAGCAAGCAAACAAGAAAACCAGAAGGCAAAGCAAAGAAGAAAACACTACTCCTACTCCTATGCTAAATAGTGCACGGGCCTACTCACATGAAGTGATATTTCCAATGCAACGACCGATGCATTGGATAGCCCATGTTGTTGAAGGAATGGTTAAAAAGAAAGATATGCATGTAAACTAGTGAACAAGAAAGATAGATCAACGAAGATCAACATGCTTCGAGTTCTAAAACATCCATAGAATAGAAAAGAGCGAATGTACAAAACAAACATTTTGCAGATGTACCATGGTGTTACGACACACTACATGCAGACAGTAAACATACACACTTTGGATTGTGACATACAAGTGAACACAAGAAAGACCAACAACTTATTATTTGCAAGCGTGCTCATTGTGTAAGATTACTCCAAGGCTTGAGCTATGGGATCATGTGATTCGAGTGGAGGAAGCAAAATTTGGGTGTTTGGTTGATCTTTAATGCGAAGAAGAAAGTGATTAGGAGTCTTGGGTGTTTCAAAAATTTTATGATCAGAAGTGGAACTAATCTCAGGACAAAGAGGGCTTGACATAACCATCAGCCCAGGTTGAAGTGGCTCAATAGCCTACGGGATGTCCAATCCGTCAATAGGTAGATCATCGAAGACCAGCAACTTAGATAGATTAACAAAGAGTGAATCAACATCGTGATCAAATGAAGAAGTACAAATATTTGATAAATCGTGTAGAGGGGTTGATGAGAAGCAATGATGTTCACCCTCTATGTTTTCAAAAATGATAGATGACAGATGGGACAAATTTTCAGAGTTTGATGTGTCCTCTCCGCAAGGTAATGACATACTGAAGTCCAGTGTGTCCTGTGAATGATCGGAATTAGAAACATATAGAAATGATTTTTCACAAGGGAAATCAATAGTGGCAGAATCACAAGGGATGTTAAGATAGAGTGGATGGGGCATGGATGGAAGGGAGTCATCCTTCACCACGGGTTCTTCTTTAGATTCCCACACACACTCATCATGAATGATAGCACAGGTTGGCTACACAACACCAACTCTGTCAATAACTTGATCCTCATTCACAACAAATGTGGAGTCTAGAACCAAAGAACACAAGACAGTGCAGTATGAAGGATCAATAAAACATGGGGACAGAGGTTGAGGTAACAAGTCCACATGACAACCAATAAGATTACAAGCCAAATCCTCGTAGATATCAAGAGCAGGTGGGGTAGGAGAATGTGACAGTTCAACAGATGTGTGTACATGTTCTCCCACATCACTCTACTGGGGTGGAGCTGTTCGATGAGGGGAAGGAGGATAGTCACTTGCAACAACAACTTTGTCTGCTTGTGATTGTGCAACTCCATCATTGAAGTATGATGGGAGGGGTTTAAATGATTCTAAGAGTTGCGGATTTTTATATATGTAAAGAAGATGGTTAAAGATTCCATTGAGGAATTCCCAATAAATTTCATCTTTAGTAAATCGATATGAAATATTATGAAAGCTCATGTAAAATTGTTTAACGGATTCATTAGGTACTTTCCATAATTTTAGAATTTCTTTTTTGAGTGCTTTATGGTCAAAATTATTGAAAGCATGATCTATCTCTGTGATCATATGATGGAAAGAGTGAATAGATTTTTTGGGAAGTGTGGCATACCAATGCAGTGGGTGCCCTCAAAGTGTGTATGTGAACAATGCGTAGGTCATGTAATCTTCAAAGATTTCATGCCTTTCACATGAGCCTACAATGCCAACCACGTGTCTAACCAATTCTACTTGGCCTCCACCATCATATATTTTATGTGACAACTTATTCAAGAGCTCTTCTAAGATCTCAAAGTCATTTCCATAAGACATACACTCCAGAAGATAAATTCTGTGTTTAGTCATGATAAGTATGTGGAGATTCAAAACAAATTTGAGGACTCAACTTTTCATCTAGCCCTCCTTCTAGTGCCAAAAATGTTGACGGTGCTGGACTAGTCAACATTTAGTGGATCTCCCCGGTATGAATTCCCAACTAGACCTCACACTATTTGGTGTAGGAGTCCCATTCGGTACGATGGATTAGTTGCCATTATCTTAAAGATATGTATTATATCTTGATTTTTAGCACATGAGAGTGGTTTGATTTGTCTTTGAACAATGAGGTTCACATGCCTGGTGAGTGCTTAGTGCCGCTTGTGTCATATTTCTTTCACTATAGAGGAAGAGGTTGGAAGTGAGTCTCAGGTTGAAAGGGAATAGTCCCAACTCTGTTAGAGACACACAACAATAGAAAAAGTGAAACTTCTGGTGGAGTAGTCCACATAGATGCGATAGTCACAAGCACAAGGTGAATAGATAGCGTGTACAACACCCAACGAAATAGTCCACACCAATGCGACGGGTGTTATAACAAGTTTACAAGAATGAATCTGTTGAGTGTTTGGCGGGATAGCCCACATGGGAGAGACAAAGTTAGCAACTAATACAACACTTTTCCAATAGCATATGTACTAAAACAACTAAAACAACTGAAATAGTTTAACTTTATTAATACAGGTTAAAGCAACATGCATTACAAGCATCCAATGAATAATCTTACAAACAAATACAATACATGTGTGAAAACGTGCTGGCTTGTTAACATGCTTCTGAATTAAGGGAAAGTTCCAAGAAACATCTATATACCATTACGTCACTAACCCCAAGCAGGGCATTGGAGCCACTGCTCGCTACTCAAAGAAAATATTACAGACTCTCAAGGCTATGTGGGAGGTGCCAAGGTGAAAATTCCTTTGCATATGTTGGCATTATGATACATGTATTGTACTTGATGGCAACCCACAATGTAGCAGGACAACTCACTTGTATATGGTAACTAGATGAATCTACGTAACTAGATGAATCTACAAGAGAGATATCAGATGGGACAGAATGCATGGTAGTTCAAAGGAATCATTTCAGAAGTAATATGGCAAATTATAGTGTAATAGGTCTATTCAGAAGTAACAGGACATTGGTATAGAAGAACATGAAGATGGAACTTAGGTATACTGATCAGAATAAAGAATGTAAAGGAAAAGGTTGATGTAAAGCAGTTTAAGAAGTATACACATGTCCACTTAGTCAAAACAACATATACACGTTGGTTCACAGAACAAAAAGAGCGTATACGTATACACACACTTTCTCAGGAGGAAAAGTGCATACATGTTGGAAAACCAAGGTTTTGGTCTGAGGTATTGACCGTAAGTATTTTGTCCAAGGTATTGGTCCTAAGTTGTTTTGGTCCAAGGTATTGACAAAGGATCTAAGTATATAAGGAGGAGAAGATCAAAGGGATATGTGTACAAGTAATGAATATCTTATGAAGTGTCATATCAAAAGAAAATATACATGTGATGGGTTCTGATGCTTTGCTTGATCTAGACTAAATATACACCTGAGAATTTGATGATGGATGAGATCTAACGATGGATCAAGATCATAATGAATTATTATTATTGAATGATCTGATATTAGGATAGTTCTGATTATGTACACATGTTTTATTCTTCAAATATTGTGATCTGCGTTTGTCTGAAGTCCGGAGGTACAAGGAAGTTTTGAATTAAGTATTTGCAGATCTGTATGCTGGTTCTCTTTGATGAAGGTGCATATACATGTTGGTTCAGCGCTTCCAAGTAGCATATGCAAAAGAAAAGCTTGCTGTTCAAGGATGACTGATTTATCAGATCAGTGCTTCTATTTTACTATTGTGTGTCAATGAAGTTTTCTTAGATCTGAATGTAAAATTGAATGCATAAGGAGGTTGGTATTTGATTGATTGATTGTATAAGTGAGAATAAGTGATCTCTGTCGCTGCCTGTGTAAAGCTCTGTAAGTTGACAATAGATATTCAGTATATTGCTGGTTGGTACAAACTTGATTCAAAAGTTTATGTTTGCAGTAGTTTTGAAGGTATATGTAGGTTTGATTAACGGAAGTAGTGTATACACGTAGTTTGGGTTCATCCAAGTAGTGTATACACTCTGATGCATGGTTTTTGAGGTTAGAGCTAGTTATGAATGATGATGTATGTTTCTCGGTTTAGCACAGTGTTCTGGTGTCAGTGATATGATTGTTCAAATTAATTGAATGTTGGTTGATGCAATTTAAGTTTAAAAGTTTTTGATGGGTCCAACATGAAAATTGGATGAAACGTGGCCTTCAGATTGTGATGTTGTGATCCAGGAGTATCCAGTTTGAAAATTCATGAAATGTTATCCCTGGAGAAAAAAGAAGGTCGTAGCCTTCTGTAGGTTGGCACCTATGTACTAGTAAACAGATCGGCTAGTACAAGAGCTAGGGGGTTGTAGCTCCTTTCTAGGAGAAGCTGGAGAACTAGAGAATGTTGTAACCTTCTGTAGGTGGGTGCCTACGTACTGGTATGAGTCTGCACTAGTACATGATTTTAAATATATTTTCCTATTATTAAAAGAAGACAGAGATGACAACAACAAGTGGTTTTCACCCACATTGGGTTTCCACTTTAAATCTTGGTGTTCATGTGTGTTTCTTATGTGTGATGGTTTATTCTGTTATTACTGCACATGGTTACTGTTTAATGTTTAATAAAGTACTGATGCACTAAGTAAAGATCAACATATGATGAATTAAATGAATCATAAGTTCACTAGATATACGTTGGTTGCCTTAAGAACAGTTGCGTACACACGTGAGTTCCCTTCTGTGAAGTAGCGTATATAAATCTGATTATGGAAATAAAAAAGTTATTGATTTGTAAATATTGATTCACCCACCTCTCAGTATTATTTCCAACAATTGGTATCAGACTAGGTCCTTTAGAAGAAGCTTGATCGCTTGAAGGAAGATCCATCAAGATGAGTAATCACGAAAGCATGGGATCCATCAAACATCGAATCTTTGATGGGAGCAACTTTGTTTATTGGAAAATAAGAACCACAACCTATCTACAATCTCTTGGAACAAATGTCTGGGATATTGTGGAAGGAGGATATAAATTTCCAACAGCAATTCCTATAGACACGAAAGGTAAAAAGAAATATGAAACCAATTCCAAAGTTGTCAATACTTTATTGGGAAGTTTGTCACAATCAGAGTTTGTCAAAGTCATGCAGCTCAAATTAGCCAAAGAAATATGGGACAAAATCATTCAGAGCTACGAAGGAGACTCTCAGGTAAAACGTGCTAAGCTTCAAACTCTCAAAATTTAGTATGAAACTCTTAAGATGCATAGTGATGAGAGTATAGATAGTTATTTCTTATGTATAGATGAGGTTGTTAATTGTATGAAGAATCTGGGTGAAGAAATAAAGGAAGTTACCTTAGTTGAGAAAATTTTGAGACCCTTGTTTGCTAAATTTGAATCAAAAGTGTCTGCCATAGAAGAAAAACATGATCTGCATAATATCACTATGACACAACTTCATGGAATCCTAACTACTTTTGAGATGAGAAAAGGAGGTCCAACAGATATGAGAGAAGTCGCATTTAAAGTTTCAGCAAAAGGAAAATAAATGGAAGAACACAATGAATCAGGACACGTTTTAGAAGAAGACGATGAGGTAAATTTTGTCAAGAAGCTTCAACGGGGTTCTGGAAGGTTCAGAGGTAAGCTACATTTCAAATGATTTTCTTTTGGTAGAGTCAGTGATTATGCTGCCAGATGTCCTCATAAATATAAATATGAAAAAGGAAAGGAATATGCAAAAGGGAATAGGAAAAAGTTTGTGAATATAAGGAGTTACTATACTCATGAAGATAGTGATGGTTTATGTAATAGTGATGAAGATGAAACTGGTCAAGATTACAGATTTCTCATGGCTTATGATAGCGATGATTTTTGGGATAGTTTAGAAGATGATAGTTATGGTTTATCTAATAGTGATGATTATATACTTCTCATGGCTTATGACAATTATGATGTTTGGGATGCTTTAGAAGAGGAAAAATTTCATGAAGAAATCTCTAAACTGAAAATCTGTTTAGAAGAAAAGAATATGATCATAGATACCTTGACATACCAACTTGCTGAAAAAGAAAAACACAATGAAAAAATAGAATGTGAAATTGTGGGTCTAAGAAAAGATCTTGAGAAAACAAAATCTCTCAATCTTAGATTTGCTAAAGGATCAGAAAATTTAAATGAAATTATCAAAGTTCAACGTTCTCCTCTGATAAAGACAGGTCTTGGATATACTGAAGAAGCATCTCATTCATAGAATCCATCAACCTCCACCAAAAGCTATCTTGATGCAGCAAAGACCAGTGAATCAATATGACAATCGTCAGTAAAGGCATAAAGCTGATCACCAGGTAAATCATACTCAATTTTCTCCAAGGATGAATATCAATAGAAGCCACAACCAACCTTAGACAAATAATACTCAGTTTGCTCCAAAGATGAATATCAATACGAACTACAATCAACAAGTAAATAGATTCGATAGTCGAAGAAACCTATGTAATGGGCAATGTTTTTCATGTAATAATTTTGGGCACAAAACTGCTCAATGCATTGCTTACAAAACCATCATAACTAGAGAAGCACGAAATCAAAGGAATGTAACAGGGATCAAGAGAAGTTCCTATAATAACTTTTCTTCTCTTAAAAATGAAATAGAATGCTCAATTTATAACAACTTTGGTCATGAAGAATCTTAATGCACGAGCAAATTTTGGCAAACACCTCAAAAAGAGAAAACACCATTAAATCCCAAGATGTGGAGAAGGAAATAATCTCAAACAAAAAGATGTGGTATTGCCTTGTATGCAGAAGTACAAGAAAATCAGCGGTACATCGAAAGTGGATGCTCCAAACATATGATAGGTGACAAAGAGAAAATTCACTCGTATAATGCCTTAGAAAAGAAAAAGAATGTCTCATTTGGAAATGACACTCCAACTGTCATAAAAGGTAAAGGTTCTATTTTCTTGAAAGAAAAGGTTAAAGTTGAAAATGTTATGCATGTAGGTGGTTTAAAGCATAACCTGTTGAGTGTGAGTAAAATGTGTGATCAAGGAAATGAAGTGGTGCTTCGATCAAATGGATGTGTTGTTCGTGATCTTGATACTGGAGAGACCGTGATAAAAGGTACAAGAAATCCAAACAACTTATACATACTAAAAGAAGGACAACAATAGTGCTATCTAAGCAAAAATGATGAAAAATGGCTGTGGCATAAAATATTGGGATATCTAAGTTTTTCTCAAATAAGAAAAGCATGCAGACTCAAGGTTGTTCGTGATCTTCCAGATATCAACATCCTAGAAAATACAATATGCAAACCATGTCAAATCGGTAAGCAAACTAGAGTTCACTTCATGGAAAAAGAAGGGTCAGATAGTAAGCCTCTTGAACTTATCCATACTGATTTATATGAACCAACAAGGGAAAAGTCACCTCGTGGAGAAGAATTCTTTATTTTGTTCATTGATGATTTTTCTAGAATGTGTTGGATAGGTCTTCTAAAACATAAAGATGAATAATTTGAGGAATTCCAAGCCTTTAAAGCTTTGATTGAAAATGAATCAGATTGAAAAATCAATTGCCTCAGACCTAATCGAGGAGGGGAATTTATATCGAATGAAGTTTTTGACTTTTGTGAGCAACATGGAATAAAAAGGCAATTCTCCACCGCAAGAACTCCTTAGCAAAATGATGTGGTAGAAAGGATGAATAGAACAATTCAACAAATGGCTTGAGCTATTCTAGATGAATTTGGAACTCCTGCAACCTTCTGGGGTGAAGTTGCATTTGTTGCCTTGACTATTCCCAACAAAGCAAATTTTAAAGTAACCATCACTCAAACTCCACATGAAATTTGGTATGGTAAGACTCCTATTATAAAATACTTTAAAGTTTTTGGAGGAAAATGTTTTATCAAAAGGATTGATGAAAAACTTGGTAAGTTTGAACCCAGAGAAGATGAAGGGATTCTTCTTGGTTATTCTTCTAGAAGTAAAGGATATAAATTTTATAATAAAAGACTTGGGAAAATTGTTGAAAGCATTGATGTTGTAGTTGATGAAGCATGCAGAAATCCAAAACAGATAAAATCAACAGAAGATTATGACAATGAGGAAGATGGGGATTACTTTCCCACATCAAATCAAAATTATATTAAAGAAGAAACCAATGAATCACTAGAAGAAGATATAACAATAGAAGAAAAGACTCTGTCCAGGTATGTTCAGAAAAATCATCCAAAAACTCAAATTTTAGGAGAAAGGGAGGCTGGTGTACAGACAAGAACTATTACAAGGACCTCAAGCTATCTAGCATTACTATCCTCCACCGAACCTCAAAATGTAAATGAAGCATGCAAAGATGAATGTTGGGTCAAGGCCATGGATGAAGAACTTGAGAAAATTGAAAAAAATGACACCTGGGAATTAGTTCCTAGACCTCATGATAGAAGTATTATAGGAACTAAATGGATAGTTAAGAACAAGCTGAATGAAAATGGAGAAGTCATTAGAAACAAGACCATACTTGTTTGTAAAGAGTATGGTCAACAAGAAGGTATAGATTTCGAAGAAACTTTTGCACCTGTTTCCAGACTTGAAGCCATAAGAATGTTTCTTGCTCTTTCCAGTTTTCGAAAATTCAAAGTATACCAAATGGATGTAAAATCAGCCTTCCTTAATGGAGATTTAGAAGAAGAAGTTTATATTGAACAACCAGAAGGATTCATTCTTGGAAATGATGCAAAACTTGTATGCAGACTTAAAAAGGCTCTCTATGGTCTGAAATAGGCTCCAAGGGCTTAGTATTACCACCTTGACAAATATCTACACCAACAAGGTTTTACAAAAGGTTTTGCATATAGCAATTTATATACAAAGATTGAAAATGATAAATTGCTAATTGTTATTGTTTATGTTGATGATATCATTTTTGGTAGCAATGAAGAATCCATGAGTCATAATTTTGCTTCAGTAATGCAGCAAGAATTTGAAATGTCCTTGCTTGGTGAACTTACCTATTTTCTTGGTCTACAAGTTTCGCAAACTAAAAATGGTATTTTTCTTTCACAAACCAAATATCTCAAGCAAATCTTGAAAAAGTATGGAATGTAAGATTCTAAACCTGTATGTACTCCAATGGTAACAAGATGCAGTCTCAGCTCAAATAATGAATCAACAATAGTACATCAACCAATTTACAAATCCACGATTGGCAGTCTGCTTTATCTAACAGGTACTTGACCTGACATCATGCATGCAGTAGAAATAGTTGGAAGATTCCAAGCAAATCCAAAGGAATCACACCTTTAGACAGTCAAAAGAATTTTCAAATATCTTCAAGGAACTCAAGACTTTGGACTATGGTATCCTAGAGATGTAGATCTTACTCTTCATGCACATACAGATGCAAATTGGGTAGGAAGTGTTGATGATACAAAAAGAACTAGTGGTGGTGCATTCTATATGGGTTCTAGGTTAGTGTCTTGGTTTAGCAAGAAACAAAGTTCAATTGCCTTATCTACAACTGAAGCAGAATATGTGGCTGCTGCATCTTGCTGCACACAACTACTTTAGATGATGCAAACTTTGTAAGACATTTAGATCACATGTACTCCACCCATCTCCATTCTATATGATAATCAAGTGCCATCAGTATTTCAAAGAATCTAGTCATGCACTCCAAGACCAAGCACATACCCATCAAGTACCATTTTCTATGAGAACAACTGCTTGAACAAAAGGTCACATTGGAGTATGTCCCCTCTAAAGAACAAGTTGCTGATATATTCACTAAACCACTGCCCAGAGAAACATTTGAATATCTCAGACAAAAGTTGGGAGTAGTTGATGCATCATCCTATTGTTAAATCCAATTTTTCAGAGAAAGGTTATTATACGCGGTTTTCATGAAGTATAGTCGTGTATACACGTGGGTTTCTGTGGCTGAAGAAGCATATATTTTTTTCTGACAGGAAAATAGTGGGTCAGACTCTGATATGGGTGCTCTGTCTGATGTTGATGATTACAGTCTAACGCTATGTTTTGTTCATTAATTTTTATCTGACTGACAAAGATGCCTTGATTAATGACTTGTTAACAATGCCCAGGTAGCATAGGTTCAGGGGGAGCATTAGCCTTCACATGCATTCTGCATTGTTGGCATTATGGTTGCTGAGTCCAGCTATGGCTTCAGATATTTACATAGTTTGTTGCTTAAGCCATGTAAATGTTGAGGGTGTGATATGACTTCTCATACATTTGAATGAGTGCTATTGGACAAATGCTGTAATTTGTATCCCCACTTTGCATGGGATGGATGATTTAATAATTATTGTATTTCTGTCATGTATAAACAATTGGTATATCCCCACTTGGTTGGGTGGATGAGTCAAATTTGGTATATCCCCACTTGATTGGGATATTTATGTATGTATAAGTCATTGGTGATAGGAAGGTCAAAATCACATAGTTGAGTTATAGAGTCATTATTTTGGAAAATATTTTTGCAGACTCTGCATGTGCTTGTTGAGCCTCAAAACTACTTCCTCCCTAATAACTTTTCTCATCCCTTTCCTTTGTTTTTCCATGAAGAAAATGCATTCTCATCATCAATGACCAGTATATATTTCCTTAAGGATGACATTTAGTGATTTACATATTATACTTTTATATTTTGCTGCTTGAATACATTTTTGTCTTTTAGCTACGGAACATAGACTATTCTACAACTAATCGGCTGTTCCATAGCTATCTTCATGCTTCAATAGGTTACAGGTGTAAAACAAGGAAACCCGACCACATGGGCATCTCTGGAATGGTCACGACATGGATCCTATCCTAGTCAACCAACCCAAATCGACAAAGAAACCATCTCAAGATTCCGGTCAATGGAGAAGTTAAATGTAGAGACTGAAGGCAACAAGACTCTGTTTTATGGATAATCAACACGTTCCACAGTGATGGGAAGCGTTATCCGAAACAACTTCCTGAACCCACGGACTCCAACAACCATCTGTGCAACTGAATCCAACAACCATCATCTTGGATTTATGTCCCCAGCAGCCGAGGAAGAGAATTCTGTGTGCCTGTCTTCTACGTGTTTTTGGTTGTAGCTTATTTTTCTCCACAAACAGTTGCGTAATTTTCGTATAAATACCCGTGTAAACAGATCAGAAGGAGTTCGAATTTCCTCATGTATTAAGCTCAGACTACTGCTCTGTAATTTTGGAAAACTCATTTCCTGTGTTTTTTTAATATGAAGACCAAAAGTTTTATGGATATGTGAAGGAGTTTCTTTGAGTTTGATTAAGTATGCATAACCTGATCAGTTGCAGAGGGCCCCTGCGCTGACTGAGGTTTTATTTCATTTTGTTTTATCTTTTCTAGTTAACTGTAAATTCATCATTTCTTCCATAATGTTCATAATCATTTTTGTACTAACCTTGTTTATAATGCAATCCTTATTATTTTCTTATTAATGCAGAATAACTTCTTTTAGTATAGAATAGCTCCTTTTTGCTTAATTTCTTTCTAGTTTTTATCAGTGGTTAGAAGTTGAAATGTAGTAGTGTAATGTAGTTTGTTTTATTTATTGTTTCACTAGTCTTTAAGTTTTCAATTAGATTGATCAGTGCCATTACTGTTCTTTCCATTTTATTACTAGTTTATTGACTCATGGTGTAGATGAATGTTTTTGAAAAGCCCTTCTAGTTGATAACTCATCTTAAACTAAGTGGTTGAATACTTCATTCATGCAATGAGTTTTTTCTACATTTTTAAATTTATTTTCTCCTATAATAATGAAGTACGTAATTCCTCAAAATGTCATCACAAGGAGGTTTTTCTCCCAAAGTTGAGAGACAGAGTAACTAAGTACTTCATCCAGTTTTGTTTCCATAATATATTAGACATTAGTTGCAATTCACTTTCAGTTTTAGTATTTCATTTAGTTTTGTTTTTACAATAGATTAGGCATTAGTTGTAATTTCACTTTTAGTTTTTAGTATTTCATTTAGTTTTGATTTTTTAATTGATTAGACCATAGTTGCAATTTCACTTTTTAGTTTTTAGTTCATGATCTGGGAATAATGATAAGAACAAAAATAGAAACTCTATTTTCATTTCTTGACTAAACTTTGCTTCCAAATCTTACTTAAGCCCTTTCAATTCTCATTTCTTTAGGTTCTTAGCAGTCTTTACAAAAGTTAGATTTAATATTTTGTTAGTTACATTGTAAATCATTAGGGATTAAATGACCAAAAACCCTAAAAACAACATAAAACACAAAACGATGAAGTAAGAAGGGTCATCTAGCACAAACAGTGCACTACACTTCATTAGTTTACGATACCCGGATTGATAGTTTATGTAGAGCAATTTAGGACACTAAATTGACAAAACATTTTGGCGCCATTGCCGAGGAAGTGTAACTAGGTAGCCTTATCTCTTACATTCAGAAAAATAAAATAAAATAAATAAATAAATAAATAAATTTACATGCATAGAGAAAGAGACTCTAGGGGTAGATTTATAGCTAGGGGTAGAAGTTCGATTCCTGCAACACCATCCACTCCACCAAGAGCAAGAGAAGACAAACTCAATCCCAAACTCATACTCCCCGCCATATGATTTATAGAATTCAAGGGGAATAAACCCAATCAGAAGAATCTCCTACTTCATCTACCAAGATAGTCCTAGGAGAAAAAAAAATTTCGAATTTCCAATAATAGGCATAACCTTTTTCACCTCCACGGGAGAGCCTATTGTAGTTGAAGAATTTGGAATACCTAGTGAGGAAGAAGAAGTAGAAACTCTCTCCCATAGTCAATTAATAGAAGAACCAGAGGAGGGGGGAATAACCTTACAGGTTGAACCATATATTGACTCTGATGAAACTATAATGGCAGAAGAAGAACAAGATGGAGAATTTTCACTCTTTGGAGGAGGGGGTAGAGGGAGAGGTAGAGGAGATAATGGAAGAGGTAGAGGTAATAATGGAGGAGGCAGAGGAAATAGGGAAGTAGATAACTCTTTTGGATTCCCTATAATGGATGAAGAAACACACACCACAATGAAAAATATCTCACCATCTGCCCTCCAAAATTTCTATGGGTTGAGAAGTGAGGACCCTGAAACATTTTTGTTTGAGTTTGAAGTCTTGTGCAGAACTTATGACTATCTAGAAGACTCTCAAAGACTTAAATTGTTTCCTTCAACATTGAAAGGATCTGCTTTTAAATGGTTCATGGGGTTAGTCACTCAATCCATTAGAACATGGAATGACATGAAAAATGCATTTTTGGAGAGATACTTGGATTATTGTATGCCTTCCAATCATAAAGGTGAGGTGCTCAAAATGATGCGAATAGAGGATGAAAACTTAGAAGATTTGATTGAGAGATTCAACTATAATTTGAAAAGAGCAATGATGAACAATTTAGATGAAGAAACTTTGAAAGCTCTTTTGTTAAAGGCCATTAGAGATGAGTGGATAGATATCCTTAACATGATGGGGAAGGGAGATATCTCTCAGCTTCCATTGAGTGATATAGGAGAATTGTGTGTTCATCTCTCAAGAGGGAAATCTAAAACAGGGAAAAGGCCAAGAGATCCTTCTCTTGTTAGAGCAAACAAATTTGCAACTAGTTCTGTAAGCAGGACAAAAATTGGCAATATGCTTGATGAGTTTAAAACTGACATTCTAGGGAGCCTTAGTGAGCAACTAGACACTCTTAAAATTCAAAACAAGCAGAAAATGGAGGTTGATGCTTTAGCCATTTTTTTTCCAAAATGCAGAAAGAAACACGCTCTAAGGGAATTCCCTTTAGATGCAAAAATTGTAGAAACTTGTATGATCTGTTCGGAAAGCCATGAAACCAAGGGTTGTCCTTCAATCCTAGGCCTTAAGGCTGTCTTTCAAGAGGAAATAGTCCCAAATTCTACATAATCTCTTTGTTTTATTTCAAGAAGACCTTGGCTGGGGCCATAAAATCAGGGATTTAACAATCAAATGTATCTTCGAGCCCCACCAAACTATAATTCTTGGCCTCAACCTCAATCTCAATATCAATCTCAACCGTGGGCACAAGGGTTACAAAATTCTTATGGGAGATTTTCTCAATGTTATCAATATCCTCCATCCTATTAGACTTATCCTCCCCCACAAAATCAGCAACAAAATCAGCAGCCACAACTTCAAAATCAGAACCCTCAACTTTCATTGCCATTTCCACAACAAAGTCAAAATCCTCAACTCTTGCTGCCATTTCAGCAGAAACCAAATCAGCTACCCGCCCAACCATTATCAAACCTCAACAATAAAAACCCTCAGAATGCTTACATGGTAGAAGGACAACAATTTCCAACTTACATGATTACTCCTCTAGATCTTAATGATGTTCAACTAAGATCTAGTAGGATACTAGAAAAGGAAAGACCTTCTGTAGTTATTCAAGAACAAGACACTTCTGAGGAAACATCTCTCCAAAACCAAAACATTGAAAAAGAAAAAAAAAGAACCAGTGAAAAAAACTCTTATCATTGAGCAACCAACATCTACTTTTGCACCTCCTTTTCCTGAAAGACTATAAATTGATAGAGGAGTAGAAAAACAGATCTTGTTGCCCAACTATGATTTTCTAGATGAATTGAAGAATGTTTGTATCAAAATTCCTTTGCTACAAGCCATTAGAGAAATTCCATTTCTAGCCAAGGCAATAAAGGAGTTGAGCATAAAAAGGCTAGGGAGAAAAGCAAAAGAAACAAAAAGAATTCACTGTAGTTTTTAACCGCATACAGAAATTACCTGCATACGAATTCTAAATCACAGGAAAAAATAAAAATGCGAGAGCATAACACATAAACACATATACACAGAGATTTCCCACTGGATCCCAAAACCGGGACTACCAGCTTTATTTTTCATTATGTTCCTTTCAATGTTACAATACATATTTATACATGCCGAAGCATCCAATACCATGGACCGAAAACCATCG
>APFE031023811.1:7443-22248 GCA_000404065.3 Pinus taeda | reverse complement strand
GGAGAGAGACTCAGTGAAATATACATGTTTGTGAAGATGCGGATTACCTGCACTTGGACAGAAAGACCCTAGAGAGAAAAGAAAGATTATTCAAGAAAGTGCAAGATATTCATGGATCACTAACAAATTGTATAAAATAGGGCCAAATCTTATGATTAGAAGGTGTTTCAGGGAAGATGAAATGCTTGATATTCTCAAAGCATGTCATGATAAGCTGTGTGGTGGACACTTTGCTGACAAGAGGACAACCTATAAAATCCTTTCTTTAGGATATTATTGGCCATCCATCTTCAAATATGCTAAAGAATATGTGAAGAGGTGTGACAGTTGCCAAAGGGTAGGGGAACTTGTTCCCTCAAATGAAATGCCATTACAAACTCAGGTACTTATTGAACCCTTTGAAAAATGGGCTTTAGACTTTATTGGACCAATTAATCCTCCATCTAAGCAGAAAAAGTATATATTGGTATGCACTGATTATGTCACCAAATGGGTAGAAGCCAAAGCATTACCTTTTTCTAATGAAAAATCTGTAGTTAATTTTCTTTTTGAGCATATCTTCATTCGTTTTGGTGTCCCAAGAGAAATTGTGACAAATCAGGGATCTCAATTCACATCCAATATGGTGGAAAGGCTTGTGGAGGAGTACAAAATCAAGCATAGGAAATCTACTCCCTATCATCCACAAGCAAATGGTCAAATGGAGTCTACAAATAAAGTGATTGAAGGAATCCTCACCAAGATTGTGCATCTACATAGAAGATATTGGGAAAAAAGGTTTCTTGGAGCCTTATGGGCCTATAGAACTACATGGAGGAACACAATGAGACATACACCCTATGAACTATTTATGGGAAACAAGTCCTATTCCCTATAGAGTTCCAAATTAGAACTTTGAAGATGGCAGTCCAGTTGGGGATGGATTTATCAGAAGCTCAAAAACATAGACTGGAACAATTAAATGAACTTGATGAAATCAGGCAAGAGGCAGCTCAAAGGACTAGTATAGTCCAACAACATAGGGCTAAGTGGCATGATAAATACATCAAGGGAAAGAGGTTTCAAGAAGGATATTGGGCACTGTTATTTGATTCAAAGTTTAAGGATTTTGAAGAGAAATTTAAAACTCATTGGCTTAGGCCATATGAGATTGAAAAAGTCTTTAGTAATGGAGCAGTGAGGATCAGAACAATAGATGAAAGTCAAATTCCTCTTCTTATGAATGGTCATAGATTGAAGATATATCAGAAACCAATTTCAAAGGAGGAGTTCGTCAAGATCTTCTAGAACAATTCTGAAATGAAGTTAGTGAAGAAGAATCCTTATTCTCCACCAACTTAGTCTTACTTTTCCTATCTAAAAAAAATATAAAAAAAAACAAAAATATAAAATAAAATAAGGTTGAAAACCAATCATTGATTGGCATGCTTATACAGAAAATACAGGGTGAAAATTAGAAGTTTTTGACACCCTATATTTTCCATTTCCTTTCTGTAATAAGTGGTGACAAAAAGCCACAGTCACTTTGCATTCTATAAATTTCATTATCTCATTTCACTTCACTCTATTTTACTTTTACAGTTTCACTCTATTCCATTACCATTTCAGCAATAAATTTTTCCTTCTCCAGTATTTCTTTCATCTCCATTTTCATTTATCATCTTGTCTTATTTTCAGTTACACAACCATTTCCATTTCATTCATTCATAAGCCATATTTCACTCTCTATTTCACATTCTGTAGTTGATTCCATTCTGCAGCTGATCCTATTCTGCAGCTAATCTGATTCTGCAGCAAAAATTTGTTTATCAGTCTAAGCAGTTCATAATAAAATCATGTATGCAGGTAATTGAAAAAAAACCAACTTTGAAGACCAATCATGACTAAAGTACCTGTGGAGAAAACATCAAAATATTAGCAAGCGGAAGGTAAAGGTTCCAAAGGTAAATACAAAAATTTATTTCAAAAAGCAATTTGAAAATATAAGCTTGTATAACATGTATGATCACATGTCTCCTTAATTAACCATCATGTGATTTAACCACCACGATTTCTTCTCCATATCTTTTGTCTTCAATGACAAACGATCCAATGATTCCTTCATAACTGATCTCCGCTTCAAACTCCATAACTTGTACTTAACTGGTCCTTCACAGCTACACCTGTTAATGATCAAATTAACGACATGACCTACTTATCTACGACTCTCAAACCTTGATTGTTTATTTATTACATGCCAATTCTTAATTTCTTCTCTCATATTCACGCAGCCATTTTGTGTATACAATCATTTTGTTTCTATATCCACAGTCGCTCTGTTTTCATATACCCAGCCGCTTCATTTCCATATACGCAGTCATTCCATATACACAGTCTTCCTATTTTTGTATACATAGTCTTATTATTTCCATACACACAGTCATACCATTTTTTTTAGACAGTGAGAGTAGTTTTGAAGGGTAATCGAGAACAGAGGATATGGGGCTTATTGTTAGAACTGAGCCTGTAGGGGTAAAATACATGGAGGGATATCCACAGCTGAAGGGAATGTTACAGAAGGCCAGATGGTTGTGTTTTATTGAAACGTTTAATGGCTACCACAAGGAAATCAATAAATCCTTTGCAAGGTCATTTGATGGCACGTAAGTGGAAATAAGGGATATCAAATTTGCAGTCACCGAATCATTCATAGAAAAAGAAATAGAACTCCCAAGACTAGGAGAAAGATGGTTTAAAAACAAAGAGTTTCATGATGAATCTTGGAAGGTGATTCTTAAAAACTCAGGTATGGATGTTACAGTCTTTAAAAAAGGGACTCCAATTCCAGCACTCAAAACCATATGGAGTAGCACGTTGTTAATACTGCAAAAATTCATTACATGTGAAGGAAGGTTTGGGTCTATGTATGTTTATCATATACGTTTGTTATTGAATTTTCTAGAGAATGGAACCCTCAATCTTCCCTTTTTCCTTCTGAATAGTCTGAAAAAAATGGCAACAAATGTTCAAAAGAAAGTTGAATTAATAGAAACAACTCTATATCATCATGGATTAGTAAAGATTCTAGTTGAATTTCATTTGAGAAGTGTAGGGAATACATGGGAAGACTTCTTGGTAAGGAATTTCTTCCAAGATGCTCCAGATTTATTTGAGGGAAG
The DNA here is from genome assembly GCA_000404065.3 of Pinus taeda. Classification (NCBI taxonomy): domain Eukaryota; kingdom Viridiplantae; phylum Streptophyta; class Pinopsida; order Pinales; family Pinaceae; genus Pinus; species Pinus taeda. The sequence goes on along the minus strand of APFE031023811.1, from coordinate 19,090 downwards.
TCCTATTAAAAGAAGTAGAAGAAGAAATATCAGCATTAAAATCTCCTCACAAAAAGATGATGTAGAGATAGCTCTTAAACTAGAGGTTAGGGAGAAGACCAAACAAAAGAGAAAAATGAAAGAAAGGGTTGAAGAAATAAATAAATACATTCTTCAACCTTCATCACCTCAAGAAGATGAACAACTGCTCTATGAAGGACTAACCAAGATCAAGGAGAAAATAAAGAAAAATAAGGAGAAAGGAAAGAGGAAAAATGACACAAAAGAAGAAACCATAAGCTTCCAAAACTTGAGGAGGAGCTCTAGACTCTTGGGTAAGGTGAAGAACGTGAAATAAAAAGAGGCCCAGTTTATAAACTTAGAGGAAAAAGCCCTAGTTAGTCCCCTGACAGTATTAAATTTAAACAAAGTCCACAGAACTCTCCTCCACAGAATTTTGAGGGCAGTCCAAGTAGAGCTTCTCCTGGCGTAGATCCAGTCCAACAACAAATCTATGACTACATAGAGTCATTAGAGAAAAATAATAACTCAATAGATCCAGGAACTTCAGCTAATCCAGAGCAGCCTATCACCCCACAAGAAACTTTAACTATCTCTCTCAAACAAAAAATTTTTGAGCTAGAAATTCTGAATAGGCACATCCAGAAAGAAAATGAAACCTTCAGGGAACAAAACAAGCTGGATAGAGTTGTTCATGACAACACAATGCTACACTTGGGATTATGGTACAAGAAAAACAGAAAGCTGAAGAGGAAAAATACGAAGCTGGGCAGAGCACTCATTAACCTCAAATACAGATTTCTTATGAGGAAGCCAAGGATGGCAGTCAGTGCAAAGAGGAGTAATAAGAGGAAGTTGGATGTGCTGGTAGAAGTATTAGAACAAATGTTGTAGGAGGGAGAAGTTCACATTTTTGATTGCATGGGGACATGCAACAGTTTTGCAGTGGGGGTATGTTGAGCTTCAAAACTACTTCCTCCCTAGCAACTTTTCTCATCCCTTTCCTTTGTTTTTCCATGAAAAAATGCATTCTCATCATCAATGATCAATATATATTGCCTTAAGGATGACATTTAGTGATTTACATATTATACTTTTATGTTTTGCTGTTTGAATAATTTTTTGTCTTTTAGCTATGGAACATAGCGTATTCTGTAGCTAATCGGCTGTTCCGCAACTATCTTCATGCTTCAACAAGTTATAGGTGTTAAATGAGGAAACATGCCACATGGGCATCTTTGGAATGGTCACGACATGGATCCTATCCTAGTCAACCAACTCAAATCGACAAAGAAACCAGCTCAAGGTTCCGGTCAATGGAGAAGTCAAACATAGAGATCGAAGGCAACAAGACTACGTTTTGTGGATAATCAACACATTTCACAGTGATGGGAAGGATTATCCGAAACAACTTCCTGAACCCATGGACTCCAACAACCATTTGTGCAACCGAATCCAACAACCATTATCTTAGATTTATGTCTCCAACAACCGAGGAAAAGAATTCTGTGTGCCTGTCTTCTACGTGTTTTTGGTTGTAGTTTATTTTTCTCCACAAATAGTTGCATAATTTTCTTATAAATGCATGTGCAAAGAACTTAGAAGGAGTTCAAATTTCCTCATGTATTAAGCTGAGACTACTGTTATGTAATTTTGAAAAATTCATTTCCTGTGTTTTTTTAATATGAAGACCGCAAGTTTTATGGATATGTGAAGGAGTTCCTTGGAGTTTGATTAAGTACGCATAACCTGATTAGTTGCAGAGGGCCCCTGCGCTGACTGAGGTTTTATTTCATTTTGTTTTATTTTTTCTAGTTAACTATAAATTCTTCATTTCTTCCATAGTGTTCATAATCGTTTTTGTACTAACATTGTTTATAATGCAATCCTTATCATTTTCTTACTAATGCAGAATAGCTTCTTTCAGTACAAAATAACTCATTTTTGCTCAATTTATTTCTAGTTTTTATCAGTAGTTAGAAGTTGAAATACAATAGTGTAATGTAGTTTGTTTTATTTACTGTTTCACTAGTCTTTAAGTTTTCAATTAGACTGATCAATGCCATTACTGTTTTTGCCATTTTATTACTAGTTTATTGACTCATGGTGTAGATGAATGTTTCTAAAAAGCCCTTCTAGTTGATAACTCATCTTAAACTAAGTGGTTGAATACTTCATTCATGCAATGAGTCTTTTCTGCATTTTTACATTTATTTTCTCCTAGAATAATGAAGTACGCAATTCCTCAAAATGTCATAACAAGGAGGTTTTTCTCCCAAAATTCAGAGGTAGAGTAATTAAGTACTTCATTAAATTTTGTTTCCATAATAGGTTAGGCATTATTTGCAATTCATTTTCAGTTTTAGTATTTCATTTAGTTTTGCTTTTACAATAGATTAGGCATTAGTTGTAATTTCACTTTCAGTTTTTAGTATTTCATTTATTTTTGATTCTGTAATTGATTAGACAATAGTTGCAATTTCACTTTTTAGTTTTTAGTTCATGATTTGGGAATAATGATAAGAACAGAAATAGAAACTCTGTTTTCATTTATTGACTAAATTTTGCTTCCAAATCTTACTTAAGTTCTTTCAATTCTCATTTCTTTAGGTTCTTAGCAGTCTTTACAGAAGTTAGATTTAAGATTTTTTTAGTTACATTGTAAATCATTAGGGATTAAATGACCAAAAACCCCCAAAACGACATAAAACACAAAACAATGAAGTAAGAAGGGTCATCTAGCACAAACAATGCACTACACTTCATCAGTTTACGATACCTGGATTGATAATTTATGTAGAGAAATTTAGGACACTAAATTGACAAAACAATGCTCATGGGGATCATGGATGGTTAGTGCATCACATCATGTACAATGATATCAAAACATGCACAAAGAGGGAGTTTAATCAAAGAATTCAACATGTGCCTAGGGGGAGCATGATCAATGTTTATATTCAGGTATTTAGATACGACATTCTTCATATCAAAGGGGGAGAATATCTTGGTCCACCCTTTCCCCTTGATGATAAAGAGGGAGATTATTTTGGTGTTTCTTGTTATCTCTAACAGTTTCTACAACGTGCAGTAATCAACACCAACAGGGTTGCCATCAAGTCCAAAGGGGGAGATTGTTAGCATTATGATACATGTGCTGTACTTTATGGCAGCCCACCTGTAGCAGAACAACTCACTTGTATATGGTAACTAGATAAATCTATGTAAGTAGATGAATCTATATGAGAGATATCAGATGTGACAGAATGCATGGCAGTTCAAAGGAATCATTTCAGAAGTAATATGGCAAATTACAGTGTAACATGTCTATTCAGAAGTAACAAGACATTGGTACAGAAGAACAGGAAGATGAAACTTAGGTCTATTGATCAGAATAAAGAATGTAAAGGAAAAGGTTGATGTAAAGCAGTTTAAGAAGTATACGCAGGTCCACTTAGTCAAAACAGCGTATACATGCTGGCCCACAAAACAAAAAGAGTGTATACGTATACACACACTTTCTCAGGAGGAAAAGCACATACATGTTGGAAAACCAAGGTTTTGGTCCAAGGTATTTTGGTCTAAGGTATTTGGTCCGAGGTATTGGCCCTAAGTATTTGGTCCAAGGTATTGGTCCTAAGTGGTTTTGGTCCAAGGTATTGACAAAGGATCTAAGTATATAAGGAGGAGAAGATCAAAGGGCTATGTGTATAAGTAATGAATATCTTATGAAGTGTCATATCAAAATCAAATATACATGTGATGGGTTCTGATGCTTTGCTTGACCTAGACTAAATATACACCTGAGCATTTGATGATGGATGAGATCTAATGATGGATCAAGATCATAATGACTTATTATTATTGAATGATCTGATATTGGGATAGATATGATTATGTACACCTATTTTATTCTTTAAATATCATGATCTGGGTTTGTCTGAAGTCCAGAGGTACAACTAAGTTTAGAAGTAAGTATTTGCAGATCTGTACATTGGTTCACTTTGATGACGGTGCATATACATGCTAGTTCGACTCTTCCAAGTAGCATATGAAAAAGAAAATCTTAGTGTTCAAGGATGATTGATTTATCAGATTAGTGCTGCTGTTTTACTACTATTTTCCAATGAAGTCTTCTTAGATCTGAATGTAAAACTGGATGCATAAACAGGCTGGTATTTGATTCATTGATTGTATAAGTGAAAAGAAGTGATCTCTTTCACTGCCTGTGTAAAGCTCTGTAAGTTGACAATAGATATTCAATATATTGCTGGTTGGTATAGACTTGATTCAAAAGTTTATGTTTGCAGTAGTTTTAAAGGTATTATGAGTGGCTTGTTTCCCATAGTTTAAGTAGTTTTAAAGGTATTATGTTTGCAGTAGTTTAAATAGTTTTAAAGAAAAGGAGGAGCAGCTTGTAGAAATCTATGAAGTTCCATTTGAACCTATATGCAATAAGTTGTAGCAATCCTTTCAGGTTCTTTATTATCAAATAGATGATAGGTTGGATAATGAATGCAATCAGAAATTTTATCCATTAACAGACTATGAGAGTCAAAATCAAGATGATAATAGTTTCACTAGATAGACATTTCAATTAGTATAAGTATCATCACAAAGCTCATATAAAAGTCTGCAGGGTGTTAAAGATAAAAGTGACATTTCAGTTTCTTGGCATGGAAGGCATCCAGAACAAGTGTGTAGTTGCTTAAATCAGTTGAACAATAGTTTATGTATTTTGGAAGATCCTTTTGTACAGTTTCTAGAGTCAACAAATGAAATCAAGTATTTCCTTATCTTCTCATTTGTTGACAAGGTTATAATTGGCTTTAGAATCTCAGTTTTAATCACAAATAAGCACAAGTAGCAAAATTCACCAATGTATATGATGCTTGAATGGTTACAGTGGCTATTTAATTTTACCTAACAACAGTTAGAAAGCTGATTAGAGTAAGTAGGTAGGATTTTAGTTTGAATAAATTCAGTTTTCAACAACAAGTTTATGTTAGATCAGATTTCAGTTTGCAGAAAAGGGTGTGTTTTCAGTTCAAAATTTTTAGTCACAATGATTATACAAAAGAGCATATACATGTGTGGGATTGGCCCAATGTATTAGGCTACTAGTTGACGATGTTCTTGACATTTCACAAGGAAATTCCATCCCCAAGTGGAGCCACTATTAGGTTCCTATACCAATAGGAGTCATGATTTTTGAATGGCTGAGATTAAACCTGTAATATGTACATACCTTTGCTTTCTGCAAATGTTTTCCATATTCAAAAAATTAAAAGGAATAAAATTAAAAAATGTAAAGAGAGTATGTCCTAAAAGAAAAATCAAAAGACAAAAAGAATAAAAAGGTCAAAAAGATGAAAAAAATGAACCCCAAGAAAGAAAAACGACCATGAAAGTGTGCAAATCAAAATGTCACTACTATTTACTTTTGATGCATAATAAAAGATTGTGTGCAGATTGTTACCTTTGCCACAATCCATGGATGGTCAAAATGTTTAAACTTGGCAATTTCATGTTTTAAATTTTATGCTTAGAGATAGAGAATAAAATCTGACCAAATTGTTTAATCTTGGTAGATAAGTAGATAGGTAGAGTAAATAAAATGAGCTCAACTATTTAAACTGAGCCCTTGGATGTAATAAGGTTAGATTTAGATAGATTTCTATTGTAAAATAAAAGAAAAGTTTCGATAAAGGGTTGCCAGCTTAAGTACACCCTAATAAAGAGAAGTAAAAATGGTAGGATGAGTAGGTGGGTAAGTAGAAAAATGGTTGCATAGTTGTGATGATTGATTAGATAAGATCATATTATTCACCTTCATCATCAAAGTTCTAAGTATGGATGAAAATTGAACATTTATCAAAGTACACAAAGTCAATTGATTAACCTCCCTCATTCATTACATTTTCCACTTAACTAATTTTCAAGAAAAGTCTTAAAGTACCTAAAACCTTAAGTTAAAGGGGCTCAGAGCATTTCTCTGACTTCTGGAGGGGCCAGATCCTTGGCCCAATAACTTATAGGTCCTAAGTACTAAAAGTCTCCTCATGAACATTTACCCCCTTCAAATTCACTCATTTTCCCAAACAAATCCCTTTTCCTAAGGTAAAACACAATTTTTCCTAAGGAAAATCCATTACCCCCAAGTAAACCCATTTTCCTAATAAAACCCACAAAAATAACACTAAGCCTAAGTTATAATGTGTTTATATGAAGCCAATGAATTATAAATGTACATTGTACTTAGCACTAAATCCATTTACCGCTTTCATTCATATTAACTTTTAATTTTATTTATATATTAAATCCATAAAATACCCCTTTCTCGTATATTTTATTAAACCCCCTTAATATTAATACCCCTATCCTGAAGTTTGTAATATAAAATTTATAAATAAAACCACAATGCTTAAACATTAGCCGGGCCCCTCCATTACCCTCCACACAACACCCAAGTTCGATCACTGTGCGATCACCTCCCCTTTGATCCGACAATTATTAACTATATCGGGAGGGCCCGACATCTGAACGTTACCTGCCCGATATGGTGGTTTTAGGCCGAGCCCCTGTGCTACATGTCATTCATTCCATGGAATCGGGCGGCCTCCTCCCAATACTGCCAAGCACCCAAAGGTTGTGCGAACTAAACCGCTTACCACCAGTCCGCTATGCACCAAAACAACCACTGTTCACCTTACCCGCCAAAAGTTGACTTTCACGCATAAACCAAAAACTCGAGTTTTGCTTCTTGTCACATGTTTGTGCAGTAAAACCCTGTGTAACCCCTCTGCACCACCTGAAGCCTTTGCTAACCAATTCAAGCATGGTTTACCTCCCGAAAGAACTTTGGACTCACTCCATCGACTTACAAAGCTCGATAAAGCCATTAATGACCCTCCCTGTCAACCCAACGTCTTCCTAATAGTTTTTTTTGTTTTAAAGGTGATCAAAAGACCACACCCTTGGATAAATAGTCGTAATACTAGTCATAAGACTTGTTTACTCTGAGATTGTTATCAAATCTATTCAAACAAAGATGGAGAATAAAACATACAGTTAAAAAACAAGCAGAGGAAACATGTAATTAAATGATTTACTATTGAAATAAACAGTAAAAAAATAAAATATATAGTGAAGGTAAAAGGACACAATAAAGAATAGTCAAATTGTATCAGGGTTAATGAGTATCAGATTGAAGACCAAGTCAAGTAAAGAAGCTAGCATGAAGACAAACAATAGGGAAGACTGTTACAAAGCATACAAATTCATGTCAAAGTGAAGATAGATGAAAAAACAGAGCAGTAAAAGTAAACATGAAGGCAGTAAGGATTAAATAGAGATAAAATCACTTTCACCAGCAACGATGAGGTTTATCCAAAGTAAAAGTGAAAAATAGTTAAAAGAAATTTAAGGTTAAAAGATGAAATTAGAGCAGAAATGGTGCATTCTTAAAAAATTTCCTGTTTAAGTCATAGGTTTGCAGAAACTATTGTGGCCAATACAATATGTATTTGGAGAGCATGGAGGAAATTTGTGTTCCTAACAGGCCAATCTACAAAAACCTATCTCACTTTTTAAACAGGTATTACCAAAAGTGAGATAAGTGCATGTCATCACAACCTATTTTTCGGATTGTGCAAAGTCCTGTTTTTGACATTTTTTTTGCAGAGAATATTGTGAACAACTAGAGCTGAACTTTTGGAAATGGAGAGAGGTTTATCTCAGAAATATTCTTATCTACAATAACCTCTTTCACTTTTTACATATCTAGCTCAGATTGAGATATAAAAAGGTATCAATGTACCCTAATCTTGTAGAATTACTGGAGTAGAATGCACAAAGAAAGGATGCAATTAGTGACTGGGATGCCTCATCATCAATTAAGAGTTGATATAAAATTCAACTTTCTCTTATTTTATCACCATAAATCCATAAAAATAGTGCCAAATAGATTCACTAGTTTTGAATGTCCTTTATTTAAGTTCTATTAGTGTGAAACAATTTGAGATATTTGTAAAACCAATGTTGATATTTTTTCAAGATATTTCAGTTTAGAATTTGTATAAATACTTCTTCATTTGAAGTATTTTGGGTGGATTCAAAGACATTTTTGTAGACATTTCTTATCAAGTTAAGGAGCTATTGTAATCAATATTGGATTGGCTTGCTGGATCATGGAATAAAGTTAAAGAGATTTCACAGGATTTTTGTGCACAATGGAAATCAAATAAGTATTATCTCTCATGTTTATTACTGTTTTCTCTTCATGTTTATAAATATTCACATATGTCTCTATGAAATCTGAATGGTAAACAAGGAATGATATTTCAGAATTAGCTTTAATGCTCTCTGTCTTGATTGCTTACTTTCTCTATGTTTTCTGCTAAACTATCTTGGTCTGGGAATTCTTAATTGCTCCCTTACTTCCGTAGTTTCCCCCCATAGGTTCATAGTAAAGGATTCTTAGTTGCCCTTTGCTACTGACCTCCTTCTGCTCTTCATCTTGATCCCGGTCTAAGGATTCTTCATTGCCCTTTCACCCTAGTTAGGACTACCTCATCCATTGGAACCTGAAGATTTGCCTTTTGCTTTGCTATCCTGCCTTGTGAACTCTTCCTTTAGTGATTGATCTAATCCAGTTAAGCCATCCTTTGATTGAATCCATAGCCCAACGGATTGAAACCCTTTATCTATCCATCTATTCCCAGAATTCCACCACCCAATCAAAATCAAAACCTTATGAGAACTAAGAACTAGCCTAGAATCCCACCAAAACGATGTTAAATTATAAAGAGAGAGCCCTCTCTGGACTTAGGTTGGCCAAAACCCAAGTCTAAAAGATTAGGTTTGTGGTCACCTCGGAAATTTCTTTCTTTAACCTTGAGAAAATTTTGAGTGATAACACAGCGTATACACTCTGATGCGTGGTTTTTGAGGTTACAACTAGTTCTAAATGATGATGTAGGTTTCTAGGTTTAGCACTGTGTTCTAGTGTTAGTGATCTGATTGTTCAAATTAACTGAATGTTGGTTGATGCAGTTTAAGTTTAAAATTTTTTGATGGGTCCAACATGAAAATTGGATGAAACGTGGCCTTCAGATTGTGGTGTTGTGATCCAGGAGTATCCAGTCTGAAAATTCATGAAATGTGGTCCGTGGAGAAAAAACGAATATCGTAGCCTTCTGTAGGTCGGTGCCTATGTACTAGTAAACGAATCAACTAGTACAAGAGCTAGGGGGTTGTAGCTCCTTTCTAGGAGAAGTTGGAGAACTAGAGAAGGTTGTAGCCTTCTGCAAGTGCGTGCCTGCGTACTGGTATGAGTCTGCACCAGTACAAGATTGTAAACAAATTTTCTTATTATTAAAAGCAGACAAATATGATAATAGCTGGTTGTTTTCAGCCACATTGGATTTCCACCTTAAATCTTGGTGTTCATGTGTGTTTCTTATGTGCGATGGTTTATTCTGTTATCACTGCACATGGTTAATGTTTAATGTTTAATAAAGTTAAACAAAGTCTTTCGGTAGAAATCACATGAGAGAATTTTTTGGCCGACGCATTTCAAACCAACAAGTGTGGTTCATCATTAGGACTAGATGAAGAGGCAGACCATGAAAAAGGCTTAAATAGAGAGCAATGTAGAGGCATAATTTCAAGTAACGATTATAATAAAGTACTGATGCACTAATTAAAGATCAACATATGATGAATTAACTGAATCATAAGTTCACCAGATATATGTTGGTTTCCTTAAGAATAGTTGCGTACACACGTGAGTTCCCTTCTCTGAAATAGCATATATAAATCTGATTATGGAAATGAAAAAGTTATTGATTTGTAAATACTAATTCACCCCCCTCTTAGTATTATTTCCAACAACATGTACAAATGAGGGGTATTTATAGCCAAGGGTAAAACTGGCCCTTGTGACTGTTCGACTTCCCTCATGATTGTTTGACTTACATGACTCTTTAGATTAACATGTGGGTCTCTTGGACTTCCACATTACATTACATTGATTACAACAGTGTGTCCCACAGTAGTGATGTGGCCGAGATGAGTCATGACATGACTTGACATGACAGAGATGGTATGTTCATGCTGGTGGTGGTGTGCATGTCGAGCTGCAGTGCTGTTGAGTGATGGATGTGCTCTTGGTGTATCATAGCTTCACCTCCATATCAGAAGGTGTGTGAAGTCTTCGATGGTCTTGGTGTTTGCTTGATGTTGCATGTGCATGTCAAACGGTCACTTGTACTTTGGCATTTTTCATGTGTTCTTCCATTTGCGAACAAGTCTCCTTTCATGCACTCCCTATTCATCTTGTTCATCATTGTGCCATGTCTCATCCATGTACCTATATCTGCAATCACTCATGACGAGACAACCTCAAATCCAGAAATTTCCTAGTCTACCATGATGCATTGTCTTTCACTTTCAGATGCAGGTGATCAGGAGAGAGGACAAGGATCTGAAACTACGCAAGGCACATTTCAAGCTGGGATGCGGGCTTCGTTCACTATTCATGAAAATTGCGTAGAGGTTACTAGGAGGATGAGATCGGAAATCTAGATTAGTAGTGACTGTCCATGAGATCTAGCTTGGCTAGAGGGCAAATTTGCGTAATTTTTTCAGGGAGACACTGTAGGCAATAAAGGGACAATGGCAGTGAAAACTGTATAATTTCTCTAGGGAGATGGCAATGGGTTGCAGAAGGTTGCTGGAAAAAATTGCGCAATTTCTCCAGGGAGTTGGAAATGGGCTATGGGAGGCTGCTAAAAAAAACTGCGCAAATATGGGAGGCTGGCCTACTTGAAATCCTCGAGTAGTTTATGAGCTGAGTGGGATGCTTGGTAGCTAGGATACTGCTCATGAAAAATGCATAGTTTTTAGGGTGAGCAACAAGCCAACTGAAAAGGTGACTGGCTGGAAAAAATGCGTAATTTTTAGGGAAGTGTAGTGATAAAAACAGGGGTTCTATATGGCATGTATAAAAAGTTTCTACATTCATTGGAAGCAAACATGCTTGGTAGCTTCTGGGAAATTTTTTGGAGGAGTGAGGTCGGGGGTCATTGCTTGGTCAAACTCTTCAGTTGACTAGCTAGAGGCTTGGTTGATGTGCTTACGGACAATGCAGATTGAGATGGCTTGTTGAGAAACTTATGTACTGTTCTGGGTGACAATCAGTCAGGTTGACTTAGGGATATCGCATAACAAGATACCTGGGTAACCTCAAGCTCTACACAATTCTGGGTTGCAATACATGTTCACTGAGAGCTAAGACTTCGTAGTGCAACTTAGCAGAGGTCCAATTGTTGGGGTTGGTCTAGTTGACAGAGATTCAAAAAAATGATGAAGTGTGTGAGCGAGTGAACTTGTGCATATATGACATTGCGAACACACACTCAACATGACTTGACAACAAGACACCTTGAATCAATAAGACAACATACACTCAGTGTGACTGATCGATGGGTGTGAGTGACAAGCGTGACACTTGTGATATATTGTTGAATGATGTGGAGCGCTTGAAAGGTATGATTTTTGAATAGTAATCTAGTGGTTTTCTAATGAGTTTCTTAACCTTTTCTGCATTATAAGTCTAGAGAATAAAAGGATTTTGATAAATAGTGTA
>APFE031023805.1:11116-44702 GCA_000404065.3 Pinus taeda | reverse complement strand
ATAAGCTTGATGTTTAGCATTACAGCCCTCAAATACATTGGTTTTATCAGGTTTCTTTTCCTTTACAACCATCAGTAAAAATTGTTTGCATGAATTTACATTCTTTTCATCTGCCCTGAGTTTATGAGAGTATAATTATTCTTGAGTTTATGAGCTCCTACAATATATTCAATTCCATCTTTAACGAGTTGACACTTGTTTTCAGCTCTATAGAAAATAGCTTTTCTATCATACAAGTAAGGACTTCTTAAAACAATCCCGCATATATCCAAGGGAACAATATCTAACTCAACCTCATCTACAAATGCTGACCCAAAAGAAAACCTAAGTTTACATTGTTTAGTCACTTCTAGCTTTGCTTTATCACATAACCAACCCAATGGATATGGCTTCTTGTGAGGTGTGGTTAGTAATACCAATTTCTTTACAATTGCTTCAGAAATTAAGTTTACTTATGAGCCACTATCAAACAAAGCATCAACCTTTTGATGCTTGGAAATGACTCTAATATGAAAAAGCTCATGTCTTTTCCTCTCATTTTCTTTAGTATCGGTAGATTGTGCAGAATTACTAGAAGATGCTTCAGAATTTTTTCCTTTTATACCTGTGGCTGTGATTGTTGTTTCATCCCTTGAGTTTGACCCTAAATCCTTCTGAATAACTACAACAAGTCTTCTCCTTTTTGCCATCATACTTCTTGGATTTCAGCTTTGGATGTAGAATCCAGCAGTGTTCATCATCATGCCCATCCTCTTCTTGCAGTGAGTGCACGAAGGTTTGGTATTTTGTACAACATTTTTCTTCCTCTCTTTCCATTTTTTCTTTCTCTGTTCCTTGCTCTTGCTTGCAGTGGGTTTTGATGATCCCCCAACTTCTGGGTTCACATTCTTGCCTCTAGCCTCTAGATGTGTAGCTTGAACAAATACCTCATCTATGCTAGTGGGATTAAACATGAGAATGGTATGTCTCAAGTAACTATGTAGACCACCTATATACTTCAGCAAAGTTTCAGGCGAGTCCAAAGAAATGCCTAGAATCAAAGCTCTTTTTCTAAATTCTTGGGTGTAGCTTTGTATGCTTTTCCCTTTCAATTGGCGAAGAGTTTGCCAACTCATCATAGCTTGCTACATATAAGCTAGTGGATAGAATTGTTTTTTAATTGCAGAAACAAATTCATTCCAGGTAGAAAGAATTTTACCATGCTTCTTCAAATCAGCTTGTGTCCTGCCTTCCCACCATATCAGGGCGGTGCCTCCAAGGCATAGGCTAGCCAGCTGAATCTTTCTCCTTTCTGAATCAATGTTCTGCTCTCTACAATATACTTCAATCTGTCTAATCTAGTTATCTAGCTTTTCTACATTCAATTCTTCGTCATAAACTGGCAACTCAAACTTAACATATAATTTAATCAAAGAAGGTTTCTTCTTTTTCTTTTCAGGGCTTTCTTTATGTGAAGAAGATGATGATGAAGGTGATGATGGAGGAGATGGTGGAGAGGGCTTCTCTTATTTTCCTTTGCCTTCTGGGTGGGCAACTAGAAGAGGTTCTTCTACTCCTTTATCTTGTTTGGACATTGATGACTCTTCACCTCTACCTCTCTTAAATTCTCTATACATTTCTTCTACGATGGCTCTCATGGTCATGAAATTGTCCATGAACTGGGAGTCTGATTCCAAGGGACTTTCTTCTGACATTTTTCTCTTAGGATAGACTCTTCTGATTTCTAGGTTAGCTTCAACCAACTCTCCTTATCCTAATTTAAGCTTTGATCTAGTTATCATTCAACAAAAAGAATGTAGCAAAAGCTTGTCTAACCTTAGTAACCTAGAGCTCTGATACCACTTGATCTGTAATTGATCTAAGAAAATTAATAAGGTATTACAGACTCATGTGCATGGATATGCCTATGTTATTTTATGAAACAAATCGATAAGATTGCAAAATACACAGGCAATGAAGCAGTTAAAGAAAGACTGGAAACACATGTAAACACAACAAGTTTAATAAGGAGTTCAACCATTACTCTTGGGCTATGTCTCCTGGTCCAGCCTTCAGTGGTGGCCTCTCTATTATGTTTTCAAGTAGAGTTTTTACAAAAGTGAGCTCAATTTGAGTCTCACTCAGTAGATATAAATCAGTAAGAGTGTACTTGGATTCCCCAAGTCTCTAGAGTACAAAGACTCTCCTCACTGAACTCTTGACCTCTATTGGTCATAGTGGTATGAGCCCAATCTGAGACTCGTACATGACATGCAATACAGAGGAGTGTGCTCGAACCTCTAAAGCCTTCTCTGGAGCATACAGACTCTCTAACTCTCTCTGTCTCTGTCTTAACTCTGGCTCGATGCTGCCTTTGCTTCTGTAGGTCAGCTCGGCTTCTCATCTCTGCTTCTCACTTGCTTTACCTGCTTCTCTCTCTGTCAGCTTGTGGCTTTAAAGCCAATCTGCTTCCTAACTATTCGTTTCCGCTTCCTGGCATTCCGATTCTCCTACCTCTATTCATTTGTATCCCTCTGTCCTACGTAATCAGTCACTGTATAACGCCTCACAGGGATGTGGCCACCTATTTGATAACGAATGAGTGTCAGTTATCTTGGACATATTTGAAACGATCTTTTTTCGTTAACTCCAAGAATACCCATGAAACACGACCTTCCGCCAACGCATTATCCATATCAGACTTCAAATCTTATAAAACTTTGCCTGTTAATCTCCTAAAATCTGGTCATCTATTGGAACGTGTCTCCGTCATTGATCTAGAGCCTCCAAATCCTACGGTCATCATCCATATCGGGCAGATAAGTAACATGATGTTTACCCGTCCGATGTGAGCAGTTTTCTCTTTCTTCCATCAGATGCGTGGCATCCATTGTATGGCATTAGGCAGGACTCGATTGAAACCGCTTACCGCTGAAGCCCTTCTGATATCCTATTGGTTTTGTGGGACCCTGCTTCTGATGGAATCAGAATGATATCCGTTGCATTTTATGATTTTTCGAGTCCAGGTGCTTGCGGCCTTTCCTTATTTGAGGGGTTTGCCTACGATAATCGATGCTAATCACGTATCAGAAACTACCCTCGTTTCTTGAATTGACCTCTGGTTTTGCTAATTTGCGATAGCGCATGTTACCATGGGCGGACGGTCTGTGCGCTTGACCGACAGTCCTCATTACTCCATGCTGATCACAAATTGCAATTGTTATGAGGATATCTCCGATAAGCTTGATCTTTATAAGATTTTAAAACTTTGGCATGATTTTTAAAGAGTTCAAGAAAACTTAGAGAGTGTTCTAGGATCCGATTTGGATCAAGCAGTTTCTTTTTAAGATACATTATTTTCATTTCTATTTTGTTAGGTGCCTGATATTGAAGCTAATTAGAGTGTTTACATTCCTTTCTTATCTATTTTTTGTGTTTTAATTAGGTTGCAAATTAGAATGTTTGCATTTCTTTGTCATCAATTTTTAGTGTTTTAATTTTAATGTTAATTGGGTTGACTTGTTCTACCATGATTTATATTGTAGAACAATGTTGATGGTTCTTGGTAACATACTTTCCTTGCTTTTGTTGTTATATGTTCATTTATGTTTTATTTTTCATTATGTGTATTTCACTTTGCTTCCCTATTTTCTTGGAACATGGATCTTATAATATTCCTAAGATGAGGCAGAATACACTTAATTGAAGGTTCTTGTACTTGCTCCTTTCAAGTAGTAGTTTCTTTTTTAGATACACCTTTTTCATTTCTATTTTGTTGGGTGCATGAGATTGAAGCTAATTAGAGTGTTGAAATTACTTTGTCATATATTTTTGGTGTTTTAATTTTTTTGTTATTGGGTTGCTAATTAGAGTGTTGGAATTTCTTTGTCATCTATTTTTGTTGTTTTAATTTTAATGTTATTGGGTTGACTTCTTCTACCTTGATTTATCTCATAGAACAACCTTGATGATTCTTGGTAACATACATTGCTTTCTTTGTTGTTATGTGTTCATTTCTATTTCATTTTTCATTATGTGTAATTCACGTCAAGATTCCCTATTTTCTTCGAACATGGGCCTTATTAGCTTCCTAAGATTAGGAATAATACACTTAATTGAAGTTTCTAGTACTTTCTCTTTTCAAGTAGTATTTTCTTTTTGAGATGCACCTTTTTCATTTCTATTCTTTTGGGTGCATAATATTGAAGCTAATTAGAGTGTTGGCATTGCTTTGTAATATATTTTTGGTTTTTCAATCTTAATGTTGTTGGGTTTATTTTCTGTATGTTGATTTATCTTGTAGAACAACCTTGATGCTTCTTGGTAACATACTTTCATTGCTTCTGTTGTTATAGGTTCATTTATGCTTATTTTTCCATTACTTGTAATTCACTTTACTTCCCTATTTGCTTTGAACATGGGTCTTATTATATTCATAAGATGAGGCAAAATACACTTAATTAAAGGTTCTTGTACTTGCCCTTTTCAAGTAGTATATTTTTGAGATACATCTTTTTAATTTATGTTTTGTTGGGTGGCTGAAATTGAAGCTAATTAGAGTGTTTCCATTTCTTTGTCATCTATTTTTGGTGTTTTAATTTAATGTTAGTGTTTTAATTTTAAGAAGGAAACATAGATATTGATTTTACTAGAATAAACCTCGGTCTACATGTTTCATTTTATTTTTTTCGTCTTTCTTAACTATATTTTGAAATAATCATATATAAATAGACCCATTTAGTCCATATATATAAACATGTAATCATTTGAGAATAAGCTAGAATAAAATTGATATATTAATTTTCATTTTAATTTTACAACAAGGCATGAATAAGTGTTAAATTTCCATGAATGAAAAATAAAAATAAATTAAGAAATACTTTCAAACGTGGATGATTTGTAGCTAAGTTGAATTAGAAATGTTTGTATCTTTGGAGTGAACATAAAAATAAATTCGTAAATACTTTCAAGCTTAATTTGAGTTGAAGCTAATTTGAATGAATTAGAGATTTCTAGTCCAGTTGAATTAGAGATCTCTAGTTGTTTTCTTCTTGCAATTCTCCAACCATCCAACGAAGTAAAACCAACCTTTCTTGCTACCTAGCCTTTCGACAAATTTGTGTAAATAGTAATCATTTTCATAACCTAACAATACCTATATAAAAATATTAAATTAATTTTATTGAATTTGTTTTTTACAGGGATCACAAAACCCATTAGATATGGTTGAAAAATGGGCATTACGCATAGAAGTTACTTTTTATCCCAATCAAGGGAAAGCAATGATTACTTATGTGTTATGCAATATTTTGATGAACAAAGTCCTCCAAAGAAAAATGAATGTACTTGTAAGAATAAGAAACAATGAAGCATATTATATTGCATTGATAGAAGGTTTAGGAAAATCTAGGGATTGTGGATCGAATGGAATTGTAGTCTACACCAATTTTGAACTTTTGTGCAACTAGATGAAAGGCGTGTACCGAGTTAAAAAGGAGAGGTTAAACCAACTTCATGTAGAAGCAAACGAAAAATGCCAATCAATTTCAATCATTTAACATAAGAAATTGTGCAAATGTTAATAGAATGTCTAATGATCTATTGTATGGAGCAATGCCAATTCAAGATTTGTGTGTGAAAAATTAATTAGTGTTAAGAATTTATCCATCAATATTTATTGATGGACATTGTAAGATATCTATCATATGTGTGTTTTTTTTAGTTATCAATGCGTTATTTTTAATAACCATGTGTTTGTTTCAATTCTATACCAAGTGTGCCCCCACTGTGTAAGCACAACTTGATGAAATTGACATGTTTTAGAAAATTTTGTATTTAATTTTCAAAATGTGCATGCTTCAACATTTTTGTTCTTAGTATTGAGTATATTTTAAATGAAGAGTTTTGGATTGTTACATTAATTTTTCAATGTTTTTCAATAACATTTTTAAGATCTTAAAATGCATGATGTAATTTCAAGGGTTACATCAATTAAATTCATGAGGTAACTTGAAGGGTTATATAATAAATTTTCTAAATTCTTAATATTTTTAAATAGAAATTTCAAAACTTTTTTATGCATGACGTAACTTAAAGGTTACAATATTTTTGAATTCTTCATCTTTTTAAGTTATTTTAGCCTTTTTTAGAAAAGAATTGTAAAAGCACTAGTAGATTTTTAAATATCATGAATGAATATATATATATATATATATATATATATATATATATATATAATATATATATATCATGGATGATAATTTCCCACTTGATTCTTCGAGGCGAAAATCAATAAAGTCTCATGCATCTACTGGAGCAGGAGGTCAAGGTCATGGATAAAAGAAAATATGAAATGAATTGGGGGAGGTACATCATTCACATCATGGTATTTATTATATATGTGTTTATGTGCATTTACTTAAATGATAAATAAGTAGAATCATATGTATGTACAGATAAATATTGAATTCAATTTCTCTTTTTTTATAGATGCTTTGTTCACGATGTTGTCGCATGACAGTGGTCAATATTCACTGAGTCGTCATCAATCTCAGGGCGGTCAACATTCTCTGAGTGATCATCAATATTAGGGTGGTAAACATTCTTCAGGTGGTCATCAATCTTAGGGTGGTCAACATTCTTCAGGTGGTCAACATCATTTTGGTAAATTATATAATTTTTTTATGTTAAAATAAATTTCTACTTGTAAATTAATTGTATGTACATATTTGTATACATTTCTATCTTGCATACATGTATGAACACATTTGTTCACATGTTTTTATATTTATGTAATTTTATATATTGATCAAGAGGGTGAAAATGTTTGTCCAAGTATACCTAAGAAAATCCTGACAGTTCAAGAAGAAGGCCAAACACCAACTACCATTTATCCATCTGAGATTCTGGATGAGCTTCCTTGAGAGACAAACCTCCAACAATGCACATTGCAAAGGTGAAAAACTCATTATTCTAAATTGAGGAACGATCTTGGGAGTTTGGAGCTCCCTGCAGAGAGTAGAGAATGCTTAGAAATAGTTATAGACTCTCTAATATCATTTCATGATATTTACAAGAAGCTTGGGCCAACCATAGATTCATTTATAGATATGATAAGGCATATAAAGGAAACAATTGTGGGTCATGATAAATGGGTCGAGGTTAATAAAAGGGTTACAAAAGAAAATGTAAAATGCATGTTTAATTTCAAAAAAGAGTTGAAAAGAAAGATGTTGAAGGGGAAAATATTTCAAGTACCCTCATATAGCCAACCATTTGTATGATAGGCTCCTAGAAGTGTATGGAAAGATTCCATGGAATGATGAGGTTCCAGTTTATTTTGAAAAATTACTCTATGCAGAATTTTTTTTGGGTATGAAACCAAATTATACTGACCTTTCATTTGAATATTATGGTAATAGGAAAAGTCAAACATATGATCGTAAGGGTGGATTATGTCATATTGAATTGTCTCGCCCTCAACCACCTTTGGTAAACCAACCTTCTTGTCTGGTAACTTTGTGGTCAAATATGGACGCCACTTCTCAAATTAGTCAAGAAGAAATGGATGCCATTATAGACAATATACAGAGTGCATTGATTGGAATTGATATCATTATAAATCAGTAAAGAGTATGAACTAATGCATGTGCTAAATTTGTATATAAAACATATGAGGAGAAAGATAATATGAAGACTGAGGAACTTAAATCATATGCAAAGGCTTTTCATAATGGTTGGCAAGACCTAATTGTTCATGAAGAAGAGGGTGTGGGATCAGTATGTGTTAATGGTTAGGGTAGATATTTTAATGTAAATTGTAATGTACGTGTTAATTTCGATTCACATACATTTTGTTATTTTTTCAGATATAATCTAACACAAATGTATCATATGTTCACCATTTGCAGTTAACTCATTTGTTGAAGAAAATTTTGATAAGTTCACAGTCCCAAGATCAAGTTGTAATGAAGATATTTTGAGAGATGTTAGTTTTTTTGAAGAGTTGATGTTGATACAATTATTATTCTAATGTTATTATATCGTTATATTATAAGGACACATTTTTAAAAGAAATAATTATGTATATATAATTAAATGCTAACAGATTTTGATTCTGAATGATGTTTTGGACACAACACCACCATCTTTCTCCCTATTAGGAGATGCGCCACATGTATTGAAGATTTCACTTATGTTTTTTTATAAATTGAAGTGCAAGTTTCATTAAAAAAGAGATAGGTTTATCTTATAGTTTTAGAATTTTGGAATTTTAGGTTTGGGGAGATGATTTCCATTCTCCAACGACTTTAGCGATGGAGTTGACAATTGGGATAGGATCATCTAAATAATTTGAAAAAGGCGTATAATTTTTTTATTGATATTGCGAGTTTATGCATAATTTTCATGTGGAATTAAAATGTTTTCACATATACATGTACATGTATTGTACAGGGCATCCAGGAGGGAAAAATGCATGGTGAACACCAAAAGGGAACAATGGAGGGCGAACACCATGAGGTATTGCATGGAATTTGAAACCTTTTATAATTTTGTTTTGATGATATTACCTTCTCATTTAATTTTAAAACATTAAAATTTAATTTTAAAATACATAATATTATGTATATATGTAGTTACACATGATTTGCAGGGCACCCATTATTTTGATGAGATCACGAGGATGTTGATAAATTGTATATTTCAATGAGATTCTCTTTGATGCAACTTTTTATTTGACAGTGTTTTTATATTATATTTACTTTTATCATGATAGAAATTTTGGACATATTTAAAGTAAAATTCTTTATTATGAATTGATGCATGTTATTATTTGGCAACTTTTTATTATATATTTACTTTTATACTGATAAAAATTTTGGACATGTTTTAAATCTCAAACTCGTTATTATGATTTAATACATGCTAATTTTGGAGTTTATGTACAATTTGCATGATGTATGGTTTGATGCTTAAAACTTGGTTTTACATATTTAAGTTAATGAGTATGTAGCAATGAAATTAAATTTCCATTTAGTTGGTGCATTTTACATTCAATCATTCCTATAATGTTAGTAGATGATTTTTTGGTTTTGTTTAAAGTTGTTTTGTCTTAACTTATGTAAAATGAATCTATTAAAACTGCAAATTACAAAATGTGAGGTCTACATTTTTCATTTGAATGAATCTTATAATTCGATGTAGATTTCTAAAACAATAATACTTAAAAGTATATTATAAAGTATGGTGTGTACATAAATTGCATTCATATATAGAAGGATACTATGGATATCGGTTGATAGTTAACTTTTAATATAAAGTTGTTTGAATGCACATTTACATAAGTTAGATAAAATTGCATTATAAACCATGGCCCACAATTTGCATGATGCATGCATGGTTTGATGCTTTTAAATGTTTACATATTTGCATATAGTTGGTACATTTTGTATTCAGTCATTCCTATAATGTTAGTAGATGATTCTTAGGTTTTTTTCAAAGATGCTTTGTCTTGACTTATTTAAAATGAATCTATTAAAATTTCAAATTAAAAAATGTGAGGTCTACATTTTACATTTTAATGAATCTTATAATTCGATGTAAATGTCTAAAACAATGATAACTTCAAATTGTATTATAAAATATGGTATGTACATTTTACATTCATGTATATAAATGTTGCTACGTATGTCAATTGATAGTTAACTTTTAATATAAATTTGTTTGAATGCACATTTATATAAGTTAGATAAAATTGAGTTATTAAACAATAAATTTACATAAGTTACATAATTTAGAATGCCCACAATTTGCATGTTGCATGCATGGTTTGATGCCTTTAAATGTTTTACATATAATTTAAGTTCATGAATATGTAGAAATGAAATTAAATTTGCATTTAGTCGATACATTTGCATTCAATCATTCTTATAATATTAGTTAATAATTTTTAGTAAATGGTTCAACCAATCGCAATCACAAGTTATTAGAGATGTAAATCCTCAATACAGGTTTACATAACATGTAGTATACATATAGATTTGTAACTCAATAAAAGACCCCATGAGTATCGCTTTCACATCAACATATTCTTAAGCATGTACAACTGAAGAGTGCACAAATTATAACAATATATTTGAACTCTAAGTTCTCAAAGATGAATCCAAGTAGAAAAATTGTTGGGCAATTCAATTAAAAAAATTCTAATGGATTGCCATCTTCAATGATCCCTTCATGGTAAACTTTTTACATTCTCCATTTTTTAACTTTCAATTATTTTTTTTATTGAGATTCTATCAACTTGATGCACGCTGCACACACCAAGTGACTATATTGAAAACTTATGAAATCGGGTTGATAGTCTTCAAAGTAAACATTACTCTTAGTTTGGTGAGTTTCTTGGAAAAGATAACCCTTCATTAAATAGATCCTCTTTCATATATAAAATTGTTATCATAATAGTCTTCCAATAACTTCATTTTTCATTCAGTGCACTTCATCGAATAATATTTGACATTTTCTGTGTTGTTAATGGGTGAAACTACAAAAAAAACAACTCCTGCACAATAAAAAAAGTGTAAATTCAAATCATAATTAACATGAAATTAACTAAAAATCAATATGGACTTGATTTTATTATCTATTTCTAGATCTGTATATTTTAACTATTATCTCTAGATACTTATACGCATTGATTTTAAAAACATAAAACACACACACACACACACACATATATTGAAATCAATTTAAATGTTGCCTTCTCTAACAAGATTAGAAACTCGATCACCTTCAGATGATACTATAGTCTCCTCTGATTCCATCTCTTTGAAGCTTGCAACTGACATTTTCCCCTTTGTATTTAGTTCTGCATGTTGCCAAGGTTTTACAAACATATTGTTTTCACAAACATTATTGGATTTTGTGCCCTCTATACAAACATGACATAAACAAAAATATTTTATTGTGTCATATGGAAATGCATTTTGGTAATCCTTTGTTTTAATTGAATGCAATTTTCGAGTCCGTTCTACTATTTTAGCTTCATATGTAATCGATCTACTACATCTTCGACTCCAATATGACAAAAAAACCTATAGTAAATTCAAACAAGAATTTGAATATGTTATTTAAAATAAAATTTATATGTGTTGAATATAATCATCTTCATACTAATTAAACTATATAATTATAAATGTTTGAAATTAAAAATATTAATAATAAAAATTATGATATACTAAAACTATATAAAAGTTAATTGGTATATATGTACATGCCTTCATACCTCCCTTGAAGGGTTAGTCTGATGCCTTAGTGAAGCATCACACCATTGAACAACTTTTTCAATTGAGACAAGCTTGTTTTCAGAGTGGTCCATTTGATATCTTCAAAGTGCTCGTTTTGGACATGCCCCTGCACCATCATGTTCTCATTTCCTATGACCAATCTCAAAGAAATCCCAACAATGTTTAATATGAATTTAGACTTCTGTGATCCATAACAATGTTTAGAGATTTTTCGGCGAAATCACATAAACCATCTTTTGTCGACGCGTTTCGAACCAACCAGTGTGGTTCATTGTCAGGACAAGTTACGAAGATGACATAACCAAAAGAATGATCATGAAGATTTGAATTGACTTGCACATCCATCTAACCATATCCAATGTTCATTGAATTTTGTTTCATGACCTGTCAATGAGTCATAAATATTATCAAAGCAATCTTGTACAAAATGTGTATCACGTGTATGATCATTGTTGATATAAAAGTTATATTCTTTAATAACATGTCAATTCTCACTATGTTCAGCATGTCTATATAGAATATAGACAAGCATAGAGACTTGGTCAAAATGATAATATTCACTCATTATTTCATTTTGTGAAACAAATGTGTAATTCTCTGCAAAATCAACTATTGATAAAATGGTCCCCAATGGAAACATTTCACATGATTTTTTGAATTACAGATCCTTCCATCAACCTCTATGTGAATGCCTAGTGTACTTATAAATTTTTGTCCCAAATTTCTTCAAAAACTCTATGACAAGAATTTCTTCTTGTTGTAATTTAATCATTTTAGCACTTGTACTTTTATTTCAACTAATCGATCTATGGATATATTCATACCTCTTCCATTTCAATTTTAAGTTAGACAATGATTGAACATTTATATCAATAGACTATGTGTTGTGTAATAAAGTAAAATTTCCACAGTGATCACATTTTTTACCACCAACACATTTATTTTGGTAAAATAATTCATGACTTTCTCTTTCACAAAGAATTTCGGATATGAAGACCATGGATAGTGCAAGGAGGAGGTGAATTTTTCCAATTTTTTTTTACCAAAAATAAGGAAGTTGTCGTAGTATAATTGAAACTCCAAATGATAATGAAAACAACAAGTGCCGTGTATAGTGATAGGTTTAACATACCATCATTTCTTTGCACAAAAATACTAATTGGGACATTAATTCCACTATTCTCTTCTATGAACTTATTGAAAAACTCCATCTGAATGGCGCCCACTATATATTTTGCATGTTATTCATACTGATTTCATGTTATTCTTCGTTACATCACATCCCTTGCTTTTCGTGAAAGACGTGAATTTTTCATCAAATACTCATATATTATTTTCTTAACAACTTCTCCAAGTGTATCTTTGTATGGTTTCCTACAAATAATTGTCCAACAAGCGAGTTGCTTCTTTACATATATTTGTAATCAAAATTTCCTATTTTTGTGCAATGTATTTTGTGTGGCCCCTAATATTTTTTCCATAGATTTTACCAAATGATTTTATTTAGTACTCGATGAAACCACTGCCATTTGTATTGCTCTACATGCAGCTACATCATTTTTTTCTAGATATTTCATTTTTTTGAAGAGCAATATTTATATTTTGAATCACATTTTCCTTCACCCTTTTATATTTCATTGATTTTAGAATACCCAATAGAGTTCTAGAATCTTTTAATTTCTTTGATGTTAAATGATCTCTCCAAATTTGAGCTTGAAATGCCACACTTTCATCTTTGGAAAAATTCTCAATAAAGACCTTAACATGATATCATATAATATGGTCAACCTTTTTATCTCAATATATATCAGTGTCAACATTTTATAACATTTCATCATCAATATTGATTTCATCTATACATATGAAAATTAAATGTAAATGGGTATAAATCTTCATTAAATAATAAAATTAAAAAATAGAGTTTGAATGAAATTGAAATTAATAAATATGTATAATTTCAATAATTCACATGACCTATATATATACTTGATGGTGATTCAACTTCCTCACTTTAATCTCTTTTAACGTCTTCAACAACATCATCAATCATTGGTGCATTATCTTTTTCACTTTTTATTTCAATATTTTAAATCTCATCATCAATGTTATGAGCAATATCTCTCTCTCTTTACATTGCAAAATATTTTTCAAATTAGTTAATCAAATAAAAATTAAATTTCACAATACACCAGTTAAATTGTAAATATCATTTAGAATATTCACATTTACATACTTGCTTCAACTTCTAGTTAAGATTGATTTTCCCATTCAATATTTGCATGCTCTTCTTTCTTTCTTTTGTAGTAGTTTCTCCCATATTCTCTATGAGCCTCAATGTCTCTTGTTCAATCATATTTTTTCTTGCAATATTTTTTATTTCCCATGAGAATTCAATCTATGTAGATTTTTAAAATCCAACCCAAAAAATTCAATTTCAAAATCCTGCAAAAAAAAAACTCAATTTCAAAATTTGACCAAAAAGTTCACTTTAAAAATTCAGCACAAAAGAGTTACCTTAAGAAAAACTCACTTTAAAAATTCAACCAAAAAAGTTTACTTAAAAAAGAACTCATTAAAAATTCAACGCAAAAAAATCACTTTAAAAAAATCATCCCAAAAGACTTACTTTAAAAATTAAGCCCAAAAATCTTAGTTTAAAAATTACGCTAAAAAATCTCATTGTAAGAATTCAACCCAGAAGACTTACTTTAAAAATGAAGCTAAAAACTCTTACTTAAAAAATTCAGCCCAAAAGACTTTAAAAATTAAGCAAAAAAAGTCACTAAAAAAATTTAGCCCAAGAAACTTACTTTCAAAATTAAGTCCAAAACATTTCCTCCAAAAAATTCAGCAAAAAAGACTTACTTTCAGAATTAATTCCAAACAATTTCCTCCAAAAAATTCAACCCAAAATATTTACTTTAAAAGTTCACTCCAAATAATAAATGAGTGTGAAAATAATGTTTCTGCTTCATTTATTTATATTTTTCGGGTGAAGCATTTTTTTTCAGAGGTTTTTGCGGCCGACAGAAAATATTGACACATTTTCGACCAAACTTTTAAAAATAATTTGGCCAAACTTTTAAAGTAATTTGGTTGAATTATTTTTCCATTTGTTTTAAGGGGTGTCGACAAAAAAACACAAGTTAGGTCGAATGTAAGTTTAATTTAGCTGCACCGTTTTAACCTACAATTCTGCAACAACTTGACTCTAGTCACATTTTCTAACTTTTGAATGCTTAAACTCATCAAATTTGGTGAATTTACTATTGGAACCAATAAGAGGATTTACAAAACTGAATCTACTTTCAGTGGATATAAATTTTATGGAATTTTATAGAAATTTTCTATTTTTAATTAAATTTCTAAAAAATTGTGTGCAAAAAAATTCTGAAGGTCATTATTATTCAGTGAAATAAAAAATTTGTATCTTACAAAATACACTATAAAAAAATATGAAAAATTTATGGTTCATTACATTGCTCTGGTTTTTGTAATGGGTAGTTTTTGTATTTTTAGTTTATAACTAATCCGTTGAGAAATTTGACACACAACTAAACATCTTCAAACTCTGCAGTTTTTTCTAATTTGTTCAATTCAAAAAAATTTAGTAGTTATGATGTGCATCAGTTTGTTTCATAAATATAACGATATTGAAATAGAGTCTCTCTAGATTGCTACAACACAATTTTTTTTTTTAAATGCAAGTTAGCAAAGAATACACTTGTGCTAAGGAATATGATGTGTTATGAATCCCTTGATTTTTAAAGAACACACAGTCAAACAATTTCTAAGTTGACATATCAAATGTGGATAAAAAAATTCCAAAAAATAAGTAATAGAAAGCTAATAAAAATTTTGACAAGTTTTATTTTTATTTTAAAATGAAATTCTAAACAAAAAAATTTCATTGGCTTACCGAAAGTTGAAGAAATCCTAAAAATGAAATTTTTTTCTCAAAAAAGAGAAAAAGTGCATCCCAACTTCACATTTTCACCTGAAAAACTCATCGTATTTCTTTGTTTTCCGTGAGCAAGAGATACTTCAAAATATTATTAAAAACACAACTATGAGTATTTAGTATTAGTTACTAAATTTAATTTTATACTGGAATTGTCCATTTTAATCATTTTGTTAATTAATTTTTGTTTTATCGAATGATTTAAATTAAAAATTTCAGTATATTTTGGTTGTTGCCACTCTATCAAGAAAGTGATAACTTCCTTGCATATTTAAATCAAGTGTTTAAGCCTTATTTAAAATAATTTTTTACCACCCATGGGTCTTGGATAGAGGGTGATCGGGTGCTCTATTAAGACACTCCATGATGTGAAGTCATTGGTTCAATTCCCCGCCCTAATTAGAGTGATGTATTAGATATGATGAAAAAAATAATGTTCTCAAAGTAAAAAAAAAATTAACATATTATAATTAACATTTGAGTGTAAGATTAGAGAAAAATCAAATTAAAAATGAAAAATACATTCAAACTTGGTTGTCGTTACCTAAAACATGTGTGACAAAAACCAAATTAAAAATAAAAAATGCATTCAAACTTGGTTGTCGTTACCTAAAACATAAAACATGTGTATATTAACATGAAACATGCCTTACAATTTAGATAATAACAAATTGTGGTAGTTGAGCTTTTGCTGCCATAATTGTAACTGGCCTAAAAATTATTTAGATTTTAATTTTAATGTAATTATAACAACACAGTTTTTATCTAAAATGACTTAGAGAGGGGAGATATATATATATATTAAATAAAATTTCAAGATTTATATCTCATTTTACAATATTACTAGATGGAATTCTCCAAGCAAAAAGCAGCAAATAAAAAATTATATAAATATTTTTTATATATTGTAATACTTCGACTGAGGAAACCTAACATTAATAATAAGTTTATTGCATTTATAGTAAAAAACATTATATACCCCATTTATATGTAATTATATATATATTATTAATAATATAATTCCATACCCTGGATGTGGGTGGTAATTAACACAATTAAGATTATGATATGGGGGGACGGCGGAAGTGATGGCTACTTGGCCCCTTGTGACCATTCCAAGGACAGCCTGATTACTCCTCATGGCGCCTTGCAGGCGGCATTTAATGCTTGCTCTGGCCGAGGCAAATTCATTAGCTACATAACGATGGCACCGACGATTGAACTAACCATTCTTCCCCTGTTGCATTGTGCCTACCCTCTGCAAGCGGAAACGGTGACTAAGAGAACCACTACAGGCCGCAGATGTTGGCTTGTTTATTGTCTGGACCTGGGTAATGGCTTCCACCATTCCCATACTCACTTCTGCTCTTCGGCTCTGCACTCTGGCTTCTTCGATTCCCCCCATCACTCTGTAAATTCCGCTCAACATTCCTTTGTTATCTCTTCATCCACCCCCTCGGACTCTGCTGCAATACCTACCTCCAACATGGTGCGCCACCGCATGCGCAGCTGTCACAGCAGCACGCAAGGCGGTAGCTCCCGCTCCTCTGCTTCTCATAGACATAATTTGGCCTCTCCTACATCTTCCGCTAAAAATCCCGGTGAATTCCAAGCTGCTAGTCACTATCCAAATACTAGAAGCGGTAGAGGAAGAGCCTGCCTCCTCTGCTCTAGATGTGATGAGGCAGCCATGCGCACTGCCACCTTCCCTCTATCTCAGCATCATGTCTCCCATACCACACAGTTCAGGTTCAGGAGTGACATGCATTGCCCGGTCATTATTGCGACCGTCTCCATCTGCATTTCTGAAGAGCTTGAGCCGCAAACACCCCTGACCACTTCCCCGGAGGAAACGAAGAGAGTTGGTCCTAGCCAGTATAGAGATGACCCTAACGCGCTGAATGGTAATGGATGTTGCCATAAAAGAAAAGGAAAAGCCATTGCTGGCTATTTGCATGAAGCTTCAGGAGCTCCTCGTGACACGCGGGCCGTCGACAGTAGTCTGGAGAACGCATCGCACCCTCATGATACAGATGGTAGCAAGGAGGGAGAGTGTCAGGCTAAGGAAGACTGACAAGCGGACAACTAGGATGACTGGGCATATCCTATCGTGGAGGAGCTCACTCTGGATGACCTGGCGCTGCGTGTCACTCCCGACAGGTGGCAGTTCACTTAGTTCTGGTTCTTGTTTTGTTTTTGCTTACGTGTCATTATGACTTTGTGCTGGCTGGGCAATCGAGTCAGAACTTTTTGTGGTTTTTCTTTTTGGGTGGTTTTACCCTGTATTCAAGATGCTTTGCTGTTAGCTGATAGGTTGGCATGTTCAGGAACTTCTGAATCAAACTTTTTGGATGTATAATGGACTGGTTTCCCTTGTGTAGGGGCAGTCTTAGACTTTGCCATGGCTGTATGTTAATTCGGGCCGGTACCCTGTATGGCCAGCTACTATATAACCTTTTTTATATTATATTAATAGATTCACATCATTTTGAAAAAAAATAATAATATAATTCCATATATTAAGTAAAAACTACATATACACCCACAATTTCTATTTTAAACTAGCAACTTTTCCTATGGTTCTATCAACTTATTTTGTGGCAAGTAATTTTAGATTTAGGTTTACCTAATTATAGGTCTAGGTCTAGGTCTTTTAGTATTTTGGTTCATTATTTTAATTTACTATGTCCATATTTTATGTCTAATTAGATTTAACCACTTGTCTTCTGGTTGTATTCGTGTTACAAATTAGCATCAAGTTTGGTGTTACAAAGTGAGAACTTCTTCTTCACATATGTTGGCCAAATTAAATATTCAGAAAATATGTTTCCATACAAATCATGGCCACGTTCAAATTCATGGGATACTAGCATTTGGATGCATTTCTTTGCAGTGGAAGCTCTCGAAACTCTCAGTAGCCAACAAAGTGGAGGACCTGAGGGACTCACAAAGCTACGGAAAAATCTGCAAGATCTGCACAACAATATTTTTTGGTCGAGAAACAAACATTTTTGAGCTACTTTATCAGCTTAATTTTTTATCTACCATAAGGGTGAGAAACCTGCAAAATACTAGCAGCATATTTCATCTTCAGAAACACACAAATAGTAGCAAAAGGTTTCATATTGATTCACTTACTGAATTATTTTTGTTTTCAATATATTATGTCACCATCCCCCTCAAAAATACTTTAAAATTTTGAATAACTAATTTCAGGATAATTTTTTCCAGTGTTATTTGAGATTTGTTTCAAGGTTTCGAAGAAAATGAGATAAAGAAGAATTCCTTTCGGCACCTATAATCAATTTCACCATTTGTTGACGTATATTCCAAAGGCACATGGTTTGTTATCTTCTCCCGCACATGCCAAGAATTAAATGTATAGTTTTTTCATTTGTCCACAACTTTTTTTCATTTGATAGAATATATAAAAAAAATTCAATTCATAGCTAATGTTTCAGGATTAGGGATGTGAATCTAGGCGGGCTATCAAAAAAGACAACAGGTGAAAGAGCGGATGGAGACATGGTCTGAGTAGCACAGGACTGCTGACATGGCAGGTCTATGTCTCATTAGTTACCAATTTATTTTATGATACAACACATATTTTAGATTTCGTAATATCCTAAGACAATTTTTTTCCATATGTTCCTTCACTATACATATATTTTGTCTTCTACCTAAAATTTTTCACGATACCCTCGATATTTTTTGGCATTAGGTGTTTGAAAATAGTTTTTCAATTCACGATGTTTACAATTGTAAAATGAATTTTTTTAATGGGTTTACAATTGTATAATTATGGTTGATTATTTTAAAATCTCTAACTATTCTAAAACCATATTTTACTTTTTTTTTAACTATGTTTAAAATTGTATAATTATTATTAACTTTAAAAATTGTAATTTTCTATTAATTTGAAAAATTACATATAGTAGATGCTAGTGGCATATGCATAACTGTTTGGCCTAGGTCAGTCGAAGTAGCTATCAAAAATATAATTTATGGTTGAAGCCATTCCCAAAAATAAACTGTACATATTCACTTCAAATGTTGTTCATCGTGTCTAGTATGGAGAAATAGAACCATAAATATATACATATAATGATACTGAGTATCAACTGTAAAATAACACCAAAATTTTAGGGCCTATCACCCCTAGGATATGCTCTATCTATGTAGGGTTGGTGATAATACTGATATTGTTCTACACCAAGTTGTTCGTGTATCATCCACAAGCCTCTGTGGTGTGCCGTGGCCTCCTTGGATAATTTGTCAGCAGCTTCATTGTGTTCACTGTAAATGTGTTGACAGGTGATAGAGTTAAATTGTGCCTTGTATACTATAATTTCATCCAAAATGTTCCTAAGAGTATGCACATGAAAGTTATTGATGTTATTGAACCAATTTATGATGATTATGGAGTCTCTGAAGATTTGAAGATTAATGCAAGAGTGTGCCAGTGCAAAATGCAAGAGATTCCTAAGAGTGGTCAGTTTTGCATAGTTATTGGCTCCCTCTCCCAATCCCAGGTGTATTTTGTAATTGTGCTGATATGATAGGAATAGAAGGATAACCTCCCCCACATCCTTGAGCTTGGGCTTCTCCATCAAAGTATGCTCATGGTATGGAGCGATCAATCGTCTGAGAGGTATGTGATCAAATTGAAGTAGGGTGGGGTTGCTTCGGGATTTCATGGTAGGAAGCGATGATCTTAGTTGTTATAAGTGGCCATTTTGCCTTTGTTCCTTTAAAGATAATATCATTCCTTGTCAGCCAGATAGACCAACAAAAGAGGAGAGGAAGACATAGAGATTTTATGTCTTGATACACAGTGATCTAGTTCTATGCTTCAGGGATCGAAGGACTGTGCCATTTTCCATGATTGGAGAGGACCTGTAAAAATTGTTGCCATAATTGTACACACTTTGGGTAGTGTAGAAATAAGTGATGATCTGTCTCCTCTTCTTGTGTACAGAGAATGCACAAATGCGGCCCATAGTGAGATCTGTGCATGAGGTTTGCTCTGGTAGGTGTCTTGTTGGTGAGCACATTCCACATGAAGAGTCTAGTTTGAGGAGGTGCTTTGAGCTTCC
The DNA here is from genome assembly GCA_000404065.3 of Pinus taeda. Classification (NCBI taxonomy): domain Eukaryota; kingdom Viridiplantae; phylum Streptophyta; class Pinopsida; order Pinales; family Pinaceae; genus Pinus; species Pinus taeda. Next base: position 24,363 of record APFE031023805.1, on the reverse strand, counting down.
AGATTTCATCACTAGTCTAGAAGAATAAGTGGTTGGGCTCAGTGAGAAGGTTGGGATAGCCAGCTTTTGGGGAGTACTTCCCATGTTTCGCCGGGGTCCATATGAGCTCATCGTGGCCTTACTTTATGCGCACATGTGCTTCGTTCAGGGCATGTATATACCTATCACAGGTCTGTTGCTAGTGTTCAGGGATACCCAAGTTTCGAGCAAATAACCATGCCTATTGGAAGATGGAGATGTTCTCCATGTCTGCTATTTGGGTGATCAACAAGATGTGCCTCTGATTCAGGAAGTGGATGAGTTCTCGAGGTAGCTATTACATGTTTCCCCCACCAGTCCATGGATCCATGCCAATACGGGCCAGATTTCCATCATTGGTTCCTCATGCAAGGCCTGCTCTGATGAAGGGCACAATATGTAGAATAGCTTTCCAAACAATGGAAACCCTTTTACAAGGCCAGGATGGTATACAAATCCATTCCATGAGATGGTGTGGCCAAATGCATTTGTGATATGTGACTTTGGTCCAAAGATTTTGTGTAGTAAGCAAGATCCATCCCATCTTGGCTTCTAATGAGTGAGCAAAATCAGAGAGATCTTTGAGTCCCTAGCCTCCCGATTTCTTAGGGAGATCGAACTACTTCCATCCTACCCAAGAAAAAAGCTTGCCATCTTTATAACCATTCCGAAGGAATCTACAACATGTCTTTTGAACGCGAGCAAGAATTCCTTTGGGGATCCAAGCCAATGACGTCCAGTAGATGGGGGTAGCCTCCAAGATAGATTTAACGAGAACAAGGTGACTAAATATTGATAGGAATCTATGGTTCCAATTTGTTAGTCGCTTCTCAATTTTAATCACTAGCCAAATCCAATCCGCTATTCTGTAGCAGAGGGGCTTGAGCCAAAACCCCAAGTATTAGAGGCCATCCTCCAGATGATGATGTTGGAAGGGGAAAAATTGATGAGCAATTCTGGCTTCCTTGGCGGATGTGTAGGAGAGGGTGATGATATATTTGGAGTGATTTGCTTCCATATTGGTAGCTAGGGCAAAAAGAGTGAGGATATCATGGGAGGTAGATGAGTCTCATTGGCTTCCATCAAAGAAAATAACGACATCATCAACAAAAGGAAGATGGGTCAGATAGAATTGTTCATTCATTTTCAACCCTTGTAGTCACCCATCCCTTTTGGATGATGCAATGAGTCTGTTGAGGCCTTCCATTACAATCAGAAAGAGAAGCAAGGAAAGTGGGCAACCTTCCTGAAGGCCTCGCTCAGCATGGAAAAAATGTGATGCAGAGCTATTAATGAGGACATTGAAAGATGTTGAGGTGATGCAGTGCATGGTCCAGTTAATGAAGGGAGGGGGAAAGCCCAGATGGGTGAGGATCATTTTGATATAAAGCCAGCTGACCCTATCAAAAGCTTTGGCTAGATCAATTTTGAGTATGACTCCTTTTAGCTTTTTATTCTTGATAGAATGGAGGGATTCTTGGGTAGTTCTAATAGCTTCATGTATTTGTCTGTTCTGAAGGAAAGCAAATTTCTCAGGGGAGATGTGGCAAGATAGAATGGGTCTCAGCCTGTTTGCAAGGATCTTGTCTATGATTTTGTATAAGCAATTATAGAGGGAGACGGGGCGGAAGTTTTTGAAGGATGCGGGGGAGTTGGATTTAGGGATCAGGGCAGTGAGAGTGGAGTTAATGGCCTCATACATACATTCAAAAGTCCTACATTCTTCCACCACCCCAAGCAAGTCATGTCCTATGAGTTCATAGAAAGCAAGGTAGAATTCGATGGTCTAGCCATCCAGTCCTAGACTTCTATATTTTTTAAACCATTTCAACGTTCCTTCTGGCTCCACCTGTGTGATGGGTGAATTGAGCTCCTCAGTCATATCCACATCCACAAATCTAGGGAAGTGTCTTGCAATTCTGACAATTTTAGCAAGGGTAACTCTTGGGGAGCCTTGAAGAGGTGTCTTAAGTGTGAATTCCCTAGGTAGGAGAGTTGGTTGAAAGTAGATGCCATGCTACCATCTTCCATGGGCATATTCCAGATATTATTCGTGAATTTCCTTCCCTTGGCATAGCTTTGGAAGAAATTGGTGTTCCCATCTCCAGTTTGTAACTAGAATGCACAGCTTCGAAGTCGCTAGGTTTCTTATTGATCCTTCAGTATTTTGGCTCTCTGATTTTCTAGATCTATTAGATGGGACTTTGTATCAGTAGATATGAATCCTCTATTCTGGTCATCCAGAAGAGTAGCCAGTGATAACTCAACTTCAACGAGGGTATTGTCATCCCTCTTGGCTTTTTCCTTGGCCTAATTAATGGAGAGTCTTTTGAGCACATAGAGAATGGAGAAGAAACCTTTTTCTTGAATTCTACTCCTGGATGGCAGATTTATAAGCCAAAAATACTTTACCAATTAGATGTAGGGTGGGTCCTTTAGCGAGGTAGAGTTGAATTTAAACGGTTCCCTTGGTTTTTTTGGGTACTAGAAATCTCCATAAAAATGAGGGAGTGATCCGAAATACCATCGGATCCCACCCATTATCCATAAAGGGATATGTTTTCAATTAGAGATGCCTTGATTAGGAATCTATCTAGTCTCCTAACCAGTGCAACCTCACCCACTATCCGATTGCTCTAGGTGGGGAGAGGCTTGATCATAGGGATGTTCGTGAGATGATATTTTTCAAGCAATGACTCCATAGTTTCAGTAAGCAAATCCACTTGTGCATTTGTCTGCTAGGATTCTACGTAGCCAATCGATAAGTTTAGGCCACCACCTATGATGAGGTTATCCGAGGAAGTGATCGATGAGGTGAGGAATCAATTCCATAATGCCTCTCTACTATGATATGGCCCATATGCAATGATTATACGAAGGTCCATCCCTAGTTTAGATGAAACAATATCCATACCAATAAATCCAGCCTCGAGAAGGTGAGGAATCGATTCCATAATGCCTCTCTACTATGACATGGCCCATATGCATTGATTATATAGAGGTCCATCCCTAGTTTAGATGAAAAAATATCCATACCAATAAATCCAACCCCTCCCCAAGAGGCCCTCAAGTTTATGGTGCAGGGGTTATATCCCAGGGCCAATCCACCTGATCGCCCTATTACATCAAGTGATTGAAAGATCCAGCAAGGCTTCAGAGAGCCAAGAGTGCGGGAGGTAAGGTCAGCTTCTCCCAAAGTTTCTTGTAAGGAAATGATGTCTACAAACTTAGATTCAAAGAGTCTTCTAAGGGGTAGATTTTTGGGTGAGCTAGCCATGCCCCTATAGTTGAAAGAGAGCCACTTCATGGGGCAAATGAGAATGGGTGTTCATAGCTCTAAGAACCTGATTGAGAGAGGATATCTTGCCCGAGGCTACTTCCGCCCAAATAATCTAGATAGCTTTTGATAGATGTGATTTACCACCATGGTTGGATTTGAGGGGAAGAGGAGAGAGGATCAGGCCCAACCTAGAGGGGGTGTGGCAATCCCCAGATGAGGGGAGGCAAGGCTTGAGATTGTAGGGATGGAGCAGATTAGAGGGGAGAGAAGGAGTGGATGGGGGGTGGTGGAGAAGACTGGCATGTGAGGGGTAGGGGGACACAGGATGGTGGAGAGGGAGAAATTTGATGTAGATCCAGAGTGCACATGCAATGAAAAATATGTAGGAGAAGAAGTAAAAATTAAGTTCGGGGAAGGAGGAGTATCTGAGGAGCGAGCACACTCAACAAAAGCTCGTGATCTGGTCATCGGCAAGGAGGGAGGATGAGGGGTGTTGGAAGTAGCTTGGTGGGATGGAGATTCATTCTTGTTTGTTTTCCCAGCAGCTGGTGGAGTTGACCCATGGATGGATGCAATAGTATTTTCCACCTCATTTTCTGGTCCCATAGGAGAGTCTGAAACCTTGTGCACCAATGAGCATTCCTTTATATAAATGTCCCACTTTGTGACACGTGGAGAATCTAAATGGGCCACCCTAAAATCCAGGAATTGTATCCTAGTGAAATTCCTCCATTGCAGAGTGATTTTCTCCTCCATTCCTTCTCTCATGTCTAGAGGCACAACGATCTGGGTTAATAATCTGTTCATGTTTTGAATGTAGGATTTATCATAATCCAAATATGTTCGCAAAGCATTCCCAATGCAGACAAACACATCTTCAGACCAATATTGCAGGGGGATGCCATGTAGTCTAACTCATAATGGCCTGACCCCAATCTGCTCTTTTTCAGGACTGAAGAGCGAGCTCCAACACTTCAGCATAAATGGGGCCATTTCAATGTGCCAGTATCGAGCAAGGGCCAAATTGGTCTTTTCCTCGTGAGGGAAATTGAGCGCAAATAAGCCATGCGGCGGAATCTGTACCTCAGGGAGGTATTTGAAGATATTGCCCCAAATCTCCTTGACCCAACGACTGAGGCGTTCCATGGAGTAGGCACGACCTCTAACCCTACCCACCAGAACCTTTCTAGTCGTGGTTACCACCTCAACCATGTTTAGTTCTTCTCCAAATTTGAGGGTGACATCCTTCCCAAATGCCTTCACACACTTGACCTTCCTTTTACCAGATCTGGGCATGGTTGGATTGTCCAGCAAAGGATCAGACGAACCCTGGATCTCTTGCTGTAGACTTTGTGTGGTGTGTCGAATCTTGATAATCGGGGATTCAAAGCACCTAGATGGTAAGGTTGAGGATACTACCGCTGTAGAGGAGGAAGGGATGCCGGGCTCTGGGGGATGTTGCACGAGCACATCTGGATGATCTGTCCGAGATGGGGAAGTGAAGTGAGACCAGCAAAAGAGGTCACTAGGAGGCAAGGGTTCAAAGGGTCGGGAGGAGGGGGAGCATGCAATGAGTAGGTGTAGGGTCACCAGAGAGAGCAAAAGGAGGTTGAGCTCTGGAGAATTTTTGGAGAGTGTAGCAAAGGGGAGGCTCAATGTGGATGACCCCAGTGAGGTAACCATAGCAGGCGAGTTGGTGCGAAACGAAGTAGATAGGTCATGGACAGTGGTTAGGGCTAGCCACGAGGGCTTCACTAAATGAACCTTTGACATATCGCGTGCATTCATGGCATACTAAACAATACCCCTAATTTGACTACATATTGGAAAATACCTCTAAAAATCACATTATTTAACACCCTACCAATATGAACCCAATACACCTCCCCAATTTAAAAAACCCCTACTTTATTTTTTTTGCTGAAGCAAGAGTCATGCCTTCTATTTCATTAAATCTAAAAACAACTTACATAATATACACCATTCCCAAAGGAACTGTGGGCCACATAAGAAGCATCTGCTTATAGCCTATGGCCCCTAGCTAAAACCTTAAACTACAAAGTCCACAAAATGCAAACAAATGAAATAGTAAAATTTGGAGTCGAACCCAGAAATGAAATAGGGAAACCGTTAAATAGAAATCGGGTCCAGAAGGGGGGATAACTCTCGAGCATGTGGGGTGCACAAAAGGCACTGGTTTCCATCAAGACACATAACCTGCTCGGAAGATAATTTTCCTTGATCTGCGCCATTTTCCTTGATCATTGATCCTCCATACTAGACCTTGCGGTAAAGGATAATATCACACTGCCAAGTAGCCCGTTGGTTACTCATGCGATAGCCAACCTGGACCCACAAAATAGCTCACTTGTTCCTAATCATAAATCCATCTTGCATGATCTGACCACTGAGGATCATATTGCACGAGCCTAACCCACCGAAGAATAGCGCATGATGAGGGCGGTAATCCTTCCCCGTACTATGCCACGTGTTTCTTGGTGAGTGGAATCACTCCCAACTCCACAAAACTACTTCCTATGTGAAGGGCATGCGATGGACACCAAACCACCTCCCAAGTGGCATTGAAGCTACCAAAAGGAGAATGAGAGTATTCAGGCTACCAGGAAAGCCGTAAATCTGGCCCCTTTCAACAGCCCTTCTCAGTGGTTGAGAGAACCCGTGCATTATGAAAATCTAGCTAATTGACCGACCATCCACGAACCTGCATTTTCTTAGCAACTCCCATCCGAAACTTCTATGCTTGTACTGTCGAGGGTTGGGGAGGCAAACAGTAACTTGCATCCCCAGAATGATCTTAATTTGGAGAAAATACTGCATGAAGAAACCAAATCAACCTGACACCACCCCTGTGCCTTTGTTTCGAAACACCTTTATATCCTCATCCACCTGGTCGTGACATTGCATCTTTAATCTATTCAAATGCATCTTAGGCCAACTCAGCACAACCCTGCTTTTAGTACTAAGTACTCCTTGATTTGCCAAGATGTCCGCCAATTTGTTAGTTGTTCTTCTCACATGGTTAAAACTCACAGTGCATAATCCCCGGAGATGAAGCTGAATTCTCTGAAAGACCTGGAGTAGTCTCCATTGTTTAGAGACTTTTTCCACCTCTGTGCCATCGCTGATTATTTTGACTGAGTTTATGATTAACTCCGAGTCAGCTTTGAAAATAACATTTTGGAGATTATCCTGCTTCAGAAATACTAAATATTTCTCAAGAGCCATTAGTTCTGCCATATTCTTAGTGGCTCTTCCCAAAAGGCAATGGAAAATGAAAAGGAGATTGCCATTTTCGTCCCTTAGCACCCAGCCATAGCCAACAATACTCAGGTTATCTTTAGAGGCTCCATCAATGTTGAATTTCAAAATCCTGAGGGGGAGGATGCCAATGATCTTGTTTGGAATCCATCTTCAAAACCTTCCTGTCTAGTCCCTGTGGAATAAGCCCCTACATACCTAACTTAAGAAGTATCTGCGATTCAACTTCTGAAGGTGGATTCTTAGGGAAAGTTCGCACTATGGTGCTTACCATCTCCTTAAGTAGTCTTTAGATTTGCTTGAGATGCCATTGAGAGGAACTTTTTCCATTCTTAAAGATTTTGTTGTTCCTTTTTTTCTAGACTGTCCAAATTATGAAAGTTGGTGTTAAAGTCTAGGCTGAGCCTAGAAGTTCAAAATTAGAGAAGTTGCATCTCCAATTGATTAGAGTATTAATAATGCTTCCTTTGTCCCTATCTGTCTGCTGGAACATAGTGGAAAAAGTATCCCACAACCAAGAGATGAAAATACAATTATTGGGAAGGTGCTCCATTGTTTCCTCTTGGGCTTCACATAGCTGACATCTGGAAGGGTCCATAACACCACTCTTCCTAATGTTATCCCAAGTCAAAATTTTTCGATGATGCCCCAACCACATGAAGAGTTTAATCTTCATCCATCCTTGATGTCTCCATATGTTCTGCCAAACCCTATCCGGTTCATTGGAATCTAGCTCAAGGAGTATAGGTTTTGCCTCCTTGAGATTGAAGGTGCCTACAGAATTGTTGTCCCATCTAAGTTGGTCATACCCTCTTATCACTAATATTTTCCTTTGTTCCAAAATTGTCAGAAGTGCCTCAAATTTGGCTTTTAGTGGGTTATCTTCCCTGTAGTCGATCTTCTTCTAGGTTCTCCATTTTCCTACACTGATGGTTTGATCCCAAAAATCTTTACCTTAAATAACCTTTTGGTATCTATTTCTTCCTTAAGGTCTAGAAAGTTCTCGTTTAACAATGTAGGTTCTTGTTGCCATTTGTCCTCCCAAAACAAAGCAAGATCACCATCCCTGATTTCCCAGAAGCTATTTTTTTGTACTAATCCTCTATTTCCCCATGACTTATTCCAGATGTGTGATCCCTTAATGATGCTAGATATCCTTATTAGATCATTATCTTGCCAATTATTGGCGTATTTATCTTTCTAGATTCTAGCCCACTGTGCAGTTGGTTCTTTAACCTAGTGCCACAATAATTTCGCCCCTAAAACTTTACTCAGTGCTTCCGATCGTCAAGTCCAATACCCCCATATTTTTTAGGTTTGCAGATCTTCTCCCAAGCTACGAAGGCCCATTTATTTTTTTCCTCCCCCTTACCCCAAAGAAAGTCTCTTTGAATGGTTCTAAAGTGTTGTAAAACTCCTTTAGGAGCTGGAAGGGATGATAGCATGAAGACTAGAATTGATTGGAGAAAAAATTTTGTAAGTACTAATTGACCAGCCAAGTTTAAAGATCTAAAGGTCCATTTCCTGATTTTATCCTGCATCTTATTAATCACCGGCTCCCAGATGCCCTTGTGTAAAGGCTTATCAATAAGAGGAACTCCAAAATATTTGGAGGGAAGGACATGCCTTTGAAAGCCTAGAATCCTGGAGATATTTTTTTGAATATAAATATTGGTATTAAAGAAAAAAATCTTAGATTTAGAGAGATTAACTTCCATTCCTATAGCCCTGGAAAAGTCAAACATGATATGCTTGTACGCTAAAGCTTCTTTGACCATGGGAATTCCCTGCAGCATAGCATCATCAACAAATTGTTGATGGGTCAAAGCCTGACCAGACTCTGAAAGTTGGAGGCCTTTGTTATTACCAACTTCTTTCGCATGCTTGATAGACTGACCCAGTCCTTCCATCATGAGGATGAAGAGAAAGGAAGAGAGCAGATCACCCTGCCTGAGGCCTTTGGAAACAGTAAAGGTCTTGGAAGGAGAACCATTAAACAGAATTGAGAAGCTGGAAGAAGTTACCAAGGCCATGACCCATCTTATCCAGTTATGATCAAACCCAAAAGCAATAAGGACCTTCCTTATATAGGTCCAATTTAGCTTATCATAAGATTTGGCTAGGTTGAATTGCATAATCATACCAGCCTTCCTATTGCTTATCAAAGTACACCACCTCATGCACTTGAATGATGTTAGTGAGAATTTGTCTGCCCTCCACATAACCAGGTTGCTCCACAGAAACTAGAGTAGGAAGAAGTGGTTTGAGTCTATTAGCCACAACCTAGGATATTATCTTATAAAGAACATTGCACAAGGGTATGGGTATAAACCTGTATGGAGTCTGAGCATTGTCCTATTTGGGGATTAGGGAGATGAAGGAAGTATTGAGCACCTTCAAAATAGTTTTATTCAACCTAGAATCTTCCACTACATTCAGAATATTCTCTTTAACTATGTTCCACCAAGATTTAAATAAATATACATTGAAACCATCAGGTCCTGGCACTTTACCATTCTGCATTTCTTTGATGACTTCCCTAACCTCCTCTTTTGTCACTATCCTATTGAGATTGAAATTATCCTCTCTAGTAACCAATCTAGGAATATACCCTGTTAAATCCCTGATAAAATGCTCTATGTCTAAAATGGTTTCCTGTGCTATTCCATGAAAGTGATAAACTGACACATCTTCTATATCTTCATGGGAATTGTGAAGATGATTGCCCTCATCCTTGATCGAAGAGATTCTATTATGAGATATGATTGCTATGGTAGATCTGTGGAAAAATCTAGTGTTACACTCCCCTTCTTTCAGCCATTGAACTCTAGATTTTTGTCTCCAAAATATTTCCTCTTGTTTACATAAATTCTCATAGTATTTATAGTGTTTGGTGATCTGGTTGTTTCTATCTTTATCAAAGCCATCTGTGATAAGGGTTTGATTGAGTACCAACATTTTATCTTCAACATCTTTTTTTGCTGTAAAAATATTTCTAAATTCATTCTTGTTCCAATCCTTAAGTCTGAGCTTGATGTGCTTTAGTCTTTTGTGAAGTTGGAACATGCTTGAACCTTGAATATGCAGTTCTTATGTCCACCATTTTGAAATGTTTCTAATGAAGTCCAGGTGGGTGAGCTAGATATTCTCAAATCTGAAAGGTTTGTTCTTGGGGTAACCAATGCCCTGAACCTCAAGTTGAATAGGCCAACAGTCTGGGCCTCCAAAGGGGAGAATTCTCGCTATCATTTCCTTGTTGTTGAGCATAAGATCATCTGAGATTATGAATCTATCTAAATTTGAGGCTACTTGAGACTCTCCTCCCTTTTTATTGTTCCAAGTAAAGAGACCATTACTCATGTCAGTATCCACAAGCTTCATATTATCTATAAAAGTTTGAAAAGCTATAAAGTCTCTACTTAAAGTTGTGGTACCCCCTTTTTTCTCTGAAAGTGATTTGATCATGTTGAAGTCTCCACACAAAATCCATGGTACATCAACATGTCTATCTATGAGCTCCATAAGAGAATCTAGAAACCTGAGTTTGTCATCCATTCTTTGAGGGCCATATACATTTGTGACCAGATAGGTCTCCCTATCTCCCACCGGCTATATAACCACTGATAAATAATTTCTAGATGCCTCAACATCTGTTATACCAATCTTTTGTGGGTTCCAAAAAGTAAGTATGCCCCCTGCTATATTATCCACTTTGAATTCTAGAAATTTGAATCGATTGAGCCATTTGTTGTGAATTTCTTTTACTTTTTGAATGGAACATTTAGTTTCCTAGATAAAGATCATATCTGCAGCTTCTTGTTTCTTTTTGCTACTAAGAATTGTTTATTTTCTTTTACTACCTAGACCTATGATATTCCAAGATGTAAACTTCATAATTAAATATTTTTAAAGGAGTAATTGGTTATATCTTTCATCTTACTTGAATCTATCATTAGCTTACCACACCCCATCAACAACTTGTTCTGCTTTTTCCTACCTCTTTCCTTTCCTAGATTTTTGGGTGCTAATCCTGGTGTGATTTTCATATGTTCCACACCTTCGTTGCCCTGCCTTTCATTTTTTCCTTTCCTATCTATCCCTTTAGCCTGAGTTTTCCATAGGAACAGCTATTGTACCCTATTGAACTCTTCTCGTGGTAATGTGTCTACCCCACTCATGGTCCCCTGTTTCAAGAACCCTTCCAGATCTAGGTGTTTCCTTTCAAGAATCTCCTGCAGTTCATGATCCTCCATTTCCATCTCACTCTGGGTCATTTCTTGGTCCATCTCCAGTTCTACATCACTCAACATAGCCTCTTTCTATTTGTTAATATCCTTTATTTGTATTGTGTCTTCCTCTTTCTCCTTCTCCACTGGGCTTCCTTCCATTACCTGATCTACTTTTGTTATCTCTTCTTCTTCTTCGAGTACTTGGAACCTATTCAGATTAGTCTATGGCCCTTCTATTTGATGTTGCTTTGGTCCCCTCTTGCCCCCTTTTCCTCTATGTACCACTTTGTGAAAGCCTTCAGTATCTTTCATTGTGGTCGCTTTACTTCTGTTCTTTATTTTATTGAGAGGGTAGTCTTTAAATAGGTGCCCATGCTCATGGCATTTCCACCATCTGAAAGGAATATGTTCATAGTCTACTATTTGCACCCATTCTTCACCAAAAACTTCCAAGATGACCTCAACCGGTAGACCTCCAGAGAGATCCATCTCCACACATATTCATGCAAAGGAAGTGCACTTTCCCCTTTTTGTGGCCTCAGAAGCTTTGACAAAATTCCCTAACATGTTTCCTATGGTAGATAACGACTATGTTTGCCAATAGTTAAGAGGTAGTGAGTAGAGTCTTGCCCAGACCGGGACTGAAGTGAAAGTTTCTCTCTCAGGGACAAACTTCATCATCCACGACTACATGTAGAGGCCTATTGCTGCATAGAAGTAGGGCCCTCCTTCAAACACCCTGTCTTTATCCTCAATATTTGTGAAGACTACAGTAAAGAAACCCTTTGACCCAAGATGTAGGTCAATGCTTCCTTTTTGTTTCCCGTTGTATTTAATCCATGTCTGTAGAGCCTTTTATATGGGCCATAATCCCATGAATTTACAAATGATAGCATATGTCTGCATGTGGTCCCTGTGTGCCTGCAGAGCAGGATCATTTAAAACTACTCTGGGTGTGACCTCAGCTTTGGGTTTACGTGGCCCTTTTTGTGCTTTGCTTCTCGCTTCCTGTTCCTTCTCTTCTTCCTCATTTTCTTTATTGTTGTTATTCTCCCTTAACTTGCTTAGTTCTTGATCCTCTTCCATATTCCTTATCCCTTCTCCTAAAGATCCTCTGGCATTCTCTAATGGTTTCATTCCTCGGCTAGCCTTTGCTTGCCTATAGGAGGGAGTGGAGCTCCCTCCTTTGCATGCTTCCATGGTAACTCCCGCGGACACCTGCAAACCCTAGCACTTCTAGGAAACTCCCGCCTCAAACCCCTCGAGAGCTCTCAAATTGCAGACATCTTCATCAAAGTGCTTGGAAGGTAAAAGTTTGCTTAAAAAAAAACCCCTACTTTCACTAGATATTATAGGTATCTACTTTTTCATTAACAATTTTTATGCCCCTTTATATTTTTCATTATCTTTGAGCTCCATTTTTCATACCCATCAATATAAAAACCCCTTACCCCCTTTATATCCCCCAATATATTAAGTCAAATTTTCCTCAATATATATCCCCCAATATGAACCCACATGGTAGGGTATTGGTCCCCCAGTGAAGCCCCTGTGAGACCGGCATAGGGTTAGGTCGCCTAATGATAGGCTGCTTGGGATTAGGGTCAATAGAGTAATCAACCACTTCAAAATCCATATCCTACATGCTGCAGCAAAATTGGGGCGATTGTAACCAACATGATGAACATTGGGCGTGAACAGTAGCAAGGTGTAATAGCAAGCCCTATAAACAGAACGTGCAAAAACAGAGAGTAAAACAATGATTAACCGTATCCACAGATTGGAACAGTCGCCATCCTCACATTTTTTCCATATAATTATCACTAACTATTTTAAAATAATTTTATAAATTAATTTAATACACTATATAGAAGCATAGACTTGACTTAGATATACAATTAAATATCTTTTTAGACATCACTCATGCATTTGAAGACAGACGAATAAAGTGATATAATTACAAAAATAATATCATTTCAAAACTTACTCACATTTAAAAATAATAAATAAAGATAAATAATAAAATTCCTACATATATAAGTCATGTGAGTACTATTGAAATAAATATAAGTTAGATGCATTTTTATTTTGACATAATTTATTAAACAAAGAAATTGTCTCCATACTTATATTTTCCAATATTTCAATTAAATACTTCTAATTTATTTTTAAGCTCATTAAAAGTCCTCCGTTTAGGCTATAAAACTTTCACAGTTAATCATTTTCCGTCCGTTAATCATTGACTTATTAGTGTGATTGCTTACCTTTTTATAAGTTTAGATTTTATATTTTTGGGTTTTTTACGTTCAATTATTTAGGTTATATAATATTGAAGTTTTTTAATCTTTGGTTTTTATAAATTTAAGTTTTTAGGATTTTGTAATATTAAATTTTTATAATTTCATTTTGGTTATTTTCACTTGATATATTATCTAAAAAAA
>APFE031023799.1:446477-472545 GCA_000404065.3 Pinus taeda | reverse complement strand
ATGGGGAGTGAAGTGAAAGGATGCACCTGAGTCAATCAACCATGCCTCATGATCTACATGTGTACTTGAAGAAGCCAAGTGCACATCCCCACCTTCATCTGAGGTGGCTTTTGCCTTTGCAGAAGGAGCATCATCAGATCCCTTTCCTTTATCAGGAGCTTTAGATTTGCAATCCCTTTTGTAGTGCCCTTCCTTTCCGCATTTCCAACACACCACCTTTATAGGTTTTCCTGGAGATTTAGATCTCCCTCTAGATTTAGATCTCCCACTTAATGACTTATTTTTGTTTCTGTTCTGGGACCGTCCTCGTACAGAAAGGCATCACCATTCTGGTTGTCCATATTTTTCCATCTCATCTCCTCCATCAGCAAGTCTGAGACTATTTCATCAAACTGCAAAGCAGTTGCATTGCTACCTATTGCAATAACCAGACTATCCCACGAATCTGGTAGAGAACAAAAAAAACTGATGCACTTATCTTCATCTGAAATTTTAATATCAACAGATAATAACTGACTTACCACAGTATTAAACGCATTCATATGCTTTGTCACCGAGTCTCCATCTTTCATCCTCAGGTTATACAGCTTTTTCCGCAGGAACAGTTTATTCACCAGAGACTTAGATTGGTACAAAGTCCCTAACTTGTCCTATAAAGCCTTCGCCGTAGCTTCCCCTGATACATTCAACAATACTGAATCTGAGACACATAATCGTATTGTTCTCTTTTCCTTCTGATCCAACTTCTTCTATTCTTCATTGGACACTCCCATTGGTTTAATACCCAGATCTACCGCAATTAACTGATCTTTAACCACCAACAGATCCTCCATCTTGAGTTTCCACAACTCAAAACTCTGACCATTAAATTTCTTGATCTCTATCTTTCCATTGCTCGCCATCTTCTTTCACCACCAGGATCGATCTCAGTAAACGAGGTTTACCATAGGCCCGAGCGAAACTCCTCAGCAAGAAAGGCATCCCCTTGAAGCCAAAACTTCTCTGATACCAAATGTAGGTTTTAACCCCGTACAAAAATTAGCTGCATACGAATTCTAAAACAGAGAAAATAAATAATGCAAGAGCATAACACATAAAACACATACACACAGATATTTTCCCCTGGATCCCAAAATTGGGACTACCAGCTTGGTTTTTCATTATGTTCCTTTCAATGTTACAATACATATTTATACATGCCGAAGCATCCAATGCCATGGGCCAAAAAACCATCGTGTCTAATGCCATGGACAGAAAGTCATCACGTCCAAAACACATTTGCGATAATCATGCACAAAACCATAGGTGGGTCTGCCCAATCTAACATAGGGTCCAAAATGAAAACCCCATGTGACCCTCCCCCTCTAAACCCCAATTAACTACGTGGGCTAGTCGTGGAAAGAACATAACACAACCCAACAAACCATTGCTACTTCTTATTGAAGAATACTAGCGTACTCGTCATTGTTATTCAATGAAAACCTCTTCATAAAACATATTGTGTAATGGTAGTGATTGAATATGTTCCATTACATTCAACTAACAAAAACTCTTAGCCATTCTTTTAAAAATTAACTAGTCTAAACTAGGAATCGGTCAGAACATTCAATCAAGCAAGCTTGGGTATCAATCCCTATAAGTAATGTGGTTTGAGGGCCAATTTGCACTGGTTTGCTACCTAACGAGTACAAACTTGTTTTTGATGCTAAATGAGAAGTTAACTCAGTCACATGTTTGTTGTTCATATCCTCACTCTTAGTATTTCTCATAGTATGTCGCTTGCACCACAATATCTTTGAACAATTTCATTGCTTCTCTGACTAGAACACATTAGTAATTATCTAGGCCTTGGTCATATTCACTCCAAGCTACAATCCACTCAATAAATCCTATAACATTTCCAATTTGAATCTTGTGAAGAAGTTGGATTCTAGGTTCACTGTAATAATAACGTTGTTGATAATCTTGCCATTAGTATGAATGATGAGAGTTTTGGTGAAAGTGTGTGCACTTTCCACTCATGTGAACTTAATCAAATTCCCTAGGATAATAGTACCGAGCATCATGGGTAGAATCAATTTACTATGTTTTTCTTAATGGAACACAGTTGGAACTATATTTACTGGGGAGGAGGAGCATATAATTTTGGCTAACGCCATTTGGGCCTTCACTCGAGGACATGTATCCGAGCCTTTCACACACTTGAGGGTTTGTGAGCTTCACTTTGCAATATTACCTTAACTAATAAACTTTTATAAAGGAGTGATGATGGTGGAAATGGGGATAGGCATTCACGTCTTCTCGTCCTTTTATGATTTGTTGAAGAAGTGAGTTTAGATGACTTGTAATATCTATATTGCTTGGAAGTTACATATACATGTCTCTTTGTTCTTCAATCATAGAAACATGACAGACAAACAGAAGTTAATTTATTTTCTGTAAATTTTTAGATTTTTTATATTAAATCATATAAAAAATATTACGAAATATAATCTTAATTTGTGCTTGCTAGTGAGCCACTAGGTAAACGAAACCAATATCACAACACTAGTTAGGCCATATAAAATTTCTAAAATGAATGAAAACACCTAACAAATAAAATACAATCTATGTTAGAGGTCTCAGAGCCTCCTTAATCAACATGTTCAACAAAACTATGACTAATATCAAACTAACAAAGATGACAGAAAACATTTAGGTTGTGGGTGAATCTGCCTCAATGGTTGTTGGTGGCCCTCTCTCTTCTTGTGAATCCATGAATCTCAAATTTGTTAGCTTTTCACCAGCATTGATACCTTATGATCTAGCTTCTTTAGATATCTCTACATGTTTCCAACACTTAACAAAATATCATATTCTTCTTTCAACCTTTCTATAAGGACTCCACCCATGATTGTTTTTAGCTATCGGTAGATGTCGAAGATTTGGATATATTTTGTATGTCATGTTCTCATGCTTCTTGTATATGGTACCTAACTAACAACCTAATACTTCACTTATGAATTTTATATGAATCTCTCATCGATTCTGTTCCGCCTCTCAACATTCTCAATGTATCTTCTAATTGTCGAAGGAATATTCCTAAATTATGTTTTTACAAAGTGTTCAACTACCAACTAACCTTGTGAGATAGAAGGGATTATGTTGACATGTTGAGCTCATCTATCTCCAAATCCACAACCTCAAGGCATGATTGATCAACCATCAAGGGATCAAGGTAGAGTGTTGAATGAAGAGGTGTGCCATACTATTTGGTCCAAAAGTTGATACCAACTCTGAATGAGACGATATCCACTCCCACACTTCCATTACATAAAAGCTACAAACCAAGATTTCCAAAAGATGGGAACTATACCCTCCTTTTTGAAACAATGATAACAAACATAGGCCCAGTACCCAAATGGAGGAGTGGAAGAGGTAATCTCCCACTCTACTTAAACTCAACCCAAAATTTCGAAAAATAAGAAAGTTGACCAATAAGATAGAGACCTAAGTAATCTGAACAAAATTTTTGAGAAGATGAGACCCCCAAATGATGATAGAGACTCGAAATAGAAATCATGAGAAATTAAAATAGTTAATCAGGATTTTCTAGAAAAATATCTTTAGATATGTATCCATTGAACTAAGATAGAACTGAATATAACTCAAGACTATGGAGGGTTTCAAAATTTCCCATCATAGACAGAAAACCTTAAACACATCTTAAAAAGAACTAGAATAAAACAAACCTAACCATAGAAGGAAGAATGTGTAGGAGGAAGAGACACAACAACATTGACAAAGACTCCAAAGATAACGAATTATACTATTGAAACATTGAAAGATATTTTTAGAGAGATGATAATTCAAATATATAGCCCAATGTATAAAGATAGGACATTACAAAATCAAGGAAGAGAACTTGAGGCCCAAGAGGGGCATAATACTTTGTTTCTAGACATGATTCAATCACTACAATATAAGAGAGTACAACTATACTATTTAAAATCCACCATAGATGTAAAATCTTGAAGAAGTGAATGAAGCAAGTGGAATAACCTCAAATTAAGGTGGATTTCCTTAACAAATAACTCCAAAAAATGCTTATGAGCTACATGCCATCCCTTATTTTGAAGATGAGGGCATTGTTATCGTATCTCACTTCAATGGATTAATATTTTTCATTGTGAAGGGAAGCGAGATACCTCAGCTATATGCAAACCATCATGGAAAATCAAAACGTTAAACAAATATATGTGCTAGTATACACTATCATCTCATGCAAATTTTGGGTGGGATGATTCTTAATTCCCCACTTCTCTTGATGACATATGGTCATGGTTTTCACTTAGGTATATTATAATTATCACACACCATGGGGGAATGAAAATCAGCATGAGAAAATTTAGAACATTACATCTTGAGAGGTTCCTCACTAACTTTGGTCCACATTGAATCTAGTGAGCCATCATGCAATGAGAATGGCCATGCTTAACATAATAAATGAGGAGAAGAGAAGTTTAATACGTCATCCAAAAATTCAATAAATCAGACCAAAATTGTGAGCTAACAAATAACCCTCACAAAATATGCTTCTCTACAATAAATTCTAATTTAATCACAAACATTATATGTGATTTTACCAAAATTTTAAATCCGTCTCGTGACATGTTGGTCAATGATTGCCTTTTTTTTTTCTAAGTTATTCATTTTTTAACTCTTGAATTTATAAAATATACTTTTCCTCGAACAAATTTTTTAAATATTTAAAATTAATTTATTAATAATAATTTAATTTCAAGTTTTGTAAATAATTTGTTATTTTAAAATGGTTGGTTTTTAAACTAGCTATAAAAATAGATTTACAAAATAGGTTGAGAAAAGAAACACAATTAAAAATGGTGTTTGGTGTTTATTTTATTTAGGTAATTAAGATCGAATGCACAATACCCCACTATTCTAATCGTGATGATGATAATATAAATTCATAAAATTTCATGGATAAAAAATTAAAATCTAACGAAGGATACCATTTACAGTGTTTAAGCGATAAAGATTAAATGTTGTTTAAAAGCCCATGATCGCACTATTCTAACATTGATGTTGATGAGAATACCTGATATTAGCTTTGTTGTAATACTACTTAGGTTTAAAACACTATTTGACATTAGTGTAATACTTAATAGTGCTTATAAGTGATTGAATCTCACCTTCCAAAAGATTAGAGAAACAAATTAATAGTTCAAAACTAAGATACATTTCACAATAATGAAAGTATACTACTAAGTGTCATGGGTTTCTTTGAGTAATGATAATGAGTGAATTACATTCAAAAATAGAAACAACTAATGGTTTTTTTTGTTATTGGTTGATAATTGAGTTTTCTTTTCTTTTCTTTATTATGAGGAAAATCATCATTAGTTCTCATCAATGAATATTGGCTTACCCATCATTCTTATTCAAGGAAAACCTCTTCACCTAAAATAGTTTGTCATCTTAGAATTGGCATGTGTTCCTGTACATTTGACTAAAAGAAACTCCTAACCATTATTTTAAAAATAGATTAGTCTGAACTAAGAAGCAATCATGGGCATAAAAAATTATACGTACTTGGATGGGAGGTTCGATTGTACCACTTTAGTAGCTAATTGTACTAAACAAGGGTTTTAGAATTTCATTTTCTATAGTTTACATAATTCTACTAACTTTGGACTTATGTAACTTAGGCTGGCACTTCGTTCATTTAAAATAGAAAGAGAATGTTCATATATTTCACCTTCAATTTCTATCATTTTAGGTTGATATTCCACTTTGTTATCATATAGAGTTGCATTAATCTATGGAATTCTCCTAGCCACTTTCCTACAATGGAAATTGCTTGAATATTAGAAACGTTTTCAGTGCGAGTATGGTGAGGGCATTTCTATAGTAATGGGGCTCTCCACAACCCCAACACTACAAAGGGGATTCATGATGTTGATTAAATTTTGGTCGACTTTCCCAAATTTTTTTCTTAGCTGCATTTGCAATCCTAACTTCTGCTAATTCCTTCCGATTATTTTGGATTGCCGTTTCGTATTCATGTTCCTTCCATTGGGATTTTTCCCTTAAAAGTTCGGGAAATTTTTTTGACCCTTTTTATTTAACCCACTTCTACAACATTCCCCTTTTTTATTCATTTACTAGTTGTAGATACGGTTCTTCCAAATAACTTCCTCCATTTTACTTGGGTTATAAAACTCTAGTCTCTCCTTCATAAATATGGGTAGACTTTTAATGAAACGTTATACATTAGCTTTCTCATTCCAAATCTATGGAACGGAACGTATCTTATCAAGGATGTAAATTTGGTTATCAAATCATCGGTACCGAGCTATCCCAATTTCATGTCGTAGAATTATTTTACCATCTTGTCATAGAAGAACTAAGTTAAATATTTATTTTTAAAATGTTTCTGGAATTCGTGCCATCTACCTCATATTCAACAATTTCCCGAAGAGTCTTGACCTCTTCCTACCACATAGTAGCTTTACCATGCAGCCGGTAAATTTCCAGCCTCGCTTTTAGATTATTACCATATTCATATATCTTAAAAAAATCGTTCATATTGATCAACCAAGACTCACCTGCCTCTTCAAATCTTCCATAAAACATTGAGTGTTTTATCTTTTGAACTCCCAGTGAAGTTAAATTTTATGTATTTTAGTCCCTCTGTCTCATGAGACATTGTCGAATCTCACTTCATCGTTGGCCCCCCTTCTCATTCCTCATTATAATACCCGTGTTGAAGTGTCTCTGTACAAGTTCCATTTCCAGTGCTTCGGTTGGGTCGTCGTTGATTCTCTCTGTGTGACACACCTAAAAATTCTTTCTTGTTCTAACCTTGATCTTTCATTGTCACCTCTCAAGTTAGTAATATCAATTTTCAGTCATTGGAGTGTATCGTGTAACGTTTTATTCACTTGAATGATTCATCTCCTAATTGTATCCACACTTTTGTATTTATTTCCATCTAAGCTACATTGGATCGTGCGCGAGATGTAGTCCATCTCCGCATTATATTTTGTACTCTATGCACAATAATAGTATTCTTGATATCTTAGTTATCCATTTAGCGAGAGTGTTGAAATTGGGCTCTGATATGACTTGTAACGAATAACACCATATCATAAATAGATAAAAATTATTTACTTTACAATAACCCTATCCATAATTCAACCTTGATTCACTTTATTTACATAAAAAACTGCCAATATATTTACATAAAAAACTGCCAATATATATAGAAATTATTTGACAATAAACTAAGGTTATCGCATGTAATGGAATAAGTTCAGGTTATACATGTTTGATATCATGTTTTCTTTGATTATGGTTTAGTTCACGTAGCTCAACTCACATTATTATAGGCGTTTAATAGTTTGAGTACCATCACCCCCACCATATATTGTTTACGCCACTCGGCTGGGCATATATGCAACGGCTGGGCTTTATATCCAACGGCTGAGACAAAAGCACGAACTGATGAGGTAACTGCATGCCCCACGTCTTTCTGCCTCCCATCATTTCTCTACTCGACGACAGGATTCACTATGTCTACAACACGAGTGATTTACTTTATGAGATATCATTCTTTCAGCTCTTGGGAACAATAACTTTTTTGCTCCTACATAGGCATTCACCCTTACTACTTTTGAAAAACATCGTGGTTTAAATCTCATTTTTCTGAGCTTAATTCATTATTTTTATTTTTATCTTCTGGTGGAGGTCTGTTCCTTTGGCATGCTCAATGGCAAGGTCACAATCGAGGTGGCTTACAATGTTGGTTAGTTACCAGAACATGCCCAACCGCTCCTTCTTTCGAGGTAACATGATCAGTTCATTTACCCTTTCCTGTCTAGGGTTTACTTAAATTCCAAAGCCCTATTCTTCTAGAAAAATTTTCTGGTTATTGGTTTCTTTTCTACCAGGTAAGTCCTCGGATGATCTCTTTTGGTTCTTGTACGAATTCGGCTATGTGAAATTGCTTATGCATCGTATGTCTCTCTAGGTTCTTTTCCTCCTCAATTTTCTGGTATGTTAGCGATTTTTATCTAGAGTTTCTTCCTCAATTAATCAATTTTTCTGTTAGCCTGCAATGGACTACATTACCCTAGGGTTTAATATCGTTTTTGAAATTCCCAACAGTTGATGACTCGTTGTTAGAGCTTTGTCTATAATCCTAGCTAATTGTATTAATTTAGTGATACAATGAAATCCTAGAAAGGGTTTCGTTATGGTGACCTAACCAATGTGTCTTTTTAATAGCATAATTTGCCTTGTTATTTTTTTGACCTGGCCACCGACCATTCCCTTACTATTTAGTATTTACTTGTATCGTGTTTGCATAACCTTTCATGTGGCACTTGTTATTATTTATTTGGTAGTTGACAAGGTTTTATGGCTATCGCATTATATATTCTCATGTGTGTTAATTAATGGAACTAGTTTATGGTCTAAATGTGTGGCATTCTGCCACTTTCCTCTTTCATACTCAACAACTTTTTTTTTATGCGAAATGCTAATTTCCTATTTGTGTAACGAATTTTAAAGGAGGGTTAATTACTATTTCGATTGCTTTGAATAAGAGAGAAGCCTTCGCATCTGCCATCTATTGCTTTTCATTTAGCAACATATTTATGATATTTTTTTAATTATTAAGTCTTAGTTTTGCATCTATGACGTGATTCCTCTGTTAATGTATATAATGAAAAACTATGGGATTCCTTTGTTAATGTATATAATGAAAAACTAAGTCAGATAGTTGTGAGGAGAACCGGGTTATTTTTGCTATGGATACCTGAAGGTGTTAACATAGTTATCCATGGTTTGTACTATCTATGATGGCATCCGACCTCTAATATCAAGACAAACCATAACCCTTGCACGACTATCTCCCTTATATTTATTCAAAGGTCTCTCAAGTTTAATTTGAGAATTTTCTGAGAATGTACATTGTTATTTCTTTTATCAACATGACTTCTCCTGTCTTCGTCCTTGGAGTAAGACATCACCACATTCCTGTTCTTTCCTTATTCATGGAATCTAAATTAATTCACAAAATTTTATCTGTCTTGATATTCAAATTGTAAATTAAAGAAGATTCTTATCTGTACGATGTTCTTTTATTTTTTTCTTAAAAAATAAGTGACACACCAGCAAATTTTCTTTGTAAAACTCTGGACACATACACAGACTCACGGTTTCCTTAAATACTTAAGTAAAACACATCCACACAGTAATACTTATCTATTTTCTTTGGCCCTTACAGTATAGGACTAATAAGTGAGTCCAGCTAGCTTTATAAATCTCAAGACCACATGTTCATGTAAGGGTTCTCATGGCTCAATGTCCACCTTAAGAACTCAATATTTGAAGAGTTGTGCTCATGTGCACAATGTCCTTTTCTAGTTTTCAGTTCCTCCCACTCTCTCTAACTCCAGAGTTTTCCCCGAAAAGAAATATCATCCTTCTTTGGATCCTTTCCCTTCTGTAAGAAAAGAGAAAGCTTCAAACTCACCTAACTATATCCGGAGTTTCCTATTTAATTTTTTCTTTTAATATCAAAAATTCCTTCTTTAATTGTTTATCTTTCATATTAACACATTGCTTATTAGGCCTTCCTCGAGATCAGAATTAGTAAGTTTATAAGATAGCTAGTCACAAAATTAAAATTAAAAAACCAATAGAAATTAATAAAGTATTCATGGGTGTCCCGATAGGTTAGCTATTTAATTAATAATTATTAATTAATAAACTAGTTAATTAGTAATTTATTAATAGTTAATAATAATGTTTATTAAACAATAATAATTATTAGCAAACTACAAATATTATAAATTAATTTAAAAAGAATAAGCAGTTGTATGCGACTTTTTGAAAACCTTTTCCGGTGGCTTTTTCCGGTCAAAATCCGGCAGCAATTTATTGGAATCGCAAATTTGATAGCTATTTTCTGCACAATCAAAGTGTCCCAGGGGTTTTTCAGGTGCTGAATCCAAATATGCAGTTAAAAAACCATTTTAACTGCAACAAATCAAGATTTAACCTCCAATTTCTTCCGGATTCCGTCACCGAGATTCTCCAAAAGTCGCATTATAGACAACTCCAAAGAATAATAATAATTAACAAATTAACTTATCATTATTCATGAAGTTAATATTTTCTTATGCAAATTTATATAAATTTGTGTTATATAGTTTATTATGATAATTTTATTACAAAAATAATGAATATATGCTTTCAAAGTAGCTAATTAAGTGATTTTATAATTTTTGGTTTTGGAAAAACTCATTTTAGTTAAACCAAAAAAAAATTAGATCTATATAATTCCAATTTTAATAAAATCTATGTTATTAGCAATCATAAGACCCCATTTTTTATATTTATAATTCTTCATTTTGGAAAAACTCAGTTTAGTTAAAGTAAACAAAATTAGATCTACTTTATTATTGCAATTTAAATGAAATTGGTGGTATTAGAAATTATAAGTCCTCATTTTTATAGTACAACACTCTGGAGAAAAATATTTGAGAAGTTGTCACTTTCCTCCCATTTAAGGTGGCCTCCCTTGATAATCACTTCACCTATCTTGGATTTCCCCTTAAGCTAAATTGTTACCATACACAAGAGCTTGTGGAGTAGAATTATAACATAAAAATATATTAATATCAACACCTTTGGGAGTGGATGCATATTCAAATTAATTACAAATCATGCTCTAAGTCCATATAGTAGAGGGGTCTCATGCCATCCCTTCCACATGTCCTCAAATGGCTTTAGTGGAATTTTGGAAATGGTCAACAAATTATTATTGGGAAAATTTATTTAATGCAGGGCTCTACAAGTTTATTATTCTCCCCTAAACTCATTATTGTTGTACATACAAAAGGAGCTTTCACTTATGTGCATACAAAAGGAGCTTTAAAACTTTGTCACACCTTTTCCTATTTCTTAAAGGATCATAGTATCTCGATGTGGAAAAGTTCCTTGTATTTGGGACTACTGGGTTCTATGGTTACAAAATGGGTCTCTTTCATAAAATCCCTCATAGGAAATGTGTTTTTCTTGTTTAGAGACAAAGACACAATGGTTTGTTGTTGGATTTAAGCCACTAGTCAAATTAAAACCAAGCTCGCCTATGATTCCGTCATCAATTGGCCTTCTTATCACACTAAAATGTGGTCGTATAAAAAAAGTTGGCAGTAGGCTCTTTGAGAGTAACTTATGTGCTTTTTCTAGCTTCTCTTAGATAATCACATTTTCACATGGGACAATTTCTTTGTAGGGGATTTAATATGGCCTTGATACAATTGATCATCTATTCTTCTTGCATACATTCTATAGGTCTTTATGGTTATATGTTTTATCTTCTCTTCATTTGCTAGATCCTAGTACCCTTTCCTCATTTTCTTTGTGTATGCAGTGGTGGGATCGCAGGATGGAACCTTTTAAATCACTACCTGTATTTAGTGCCTAGGGAATATCGAAGGCAAGGAACAAACAATATTTTGAGGATCTCTCGATTAATCCTCAATGCATCCTCTCTCATATTTTGGGGTTCGTGAGAGACTATTTGAGAACCCCTTTGCACAAACAATCCTATCCATTGTATTTTCCTTAGAATCAGAGTTGTTATCTAATTGGATTTCTTGATGGTGCATCAGAAGATCACCATTTTGCTGGAGGTGTTTATATTATAAAACAGGGGTCATCTAAATTGCATATATGGTAAGACGTTGATGAATATCCGATACTAAGGCCAAGATCTATGCATGTTAGGCCCTTCTTCATTTTTCAATCAATATGCATCTTACAAATCTATGGGTATTAGATGACCTGAAAGGTGTCATTGATTGCATCACTCAAAGAAACAATATGTAGGTTTTAAGTCTAAGCCATTGGATGGACACAATAACATCTATGAAAACAATTTTTTCTCTCTTAGCTTTCACCATATCCATAGAGAATGGAACATATAGGTTGATTATCTCTCTAAGAAGTCTATCAATGAAAAAGTTCTTTTCATCTTCTTTGAAGGATGGACCATAAAATCTTAAACAATGGTAGACATTCCATTGCCCTAGAATACATTTTTCTTGAGGACATAACCATTAACGGGAGGTCCTAAATTTAGATTCCTGCAATAGCCAATTTGATGTGGTCCCATTAGCAAGTCAACCAACTCACCCTTCTTTATGTCATGTTCAACCATTTTTTTTGGAGGATATCTGTGTCTTACATATAGTACAATTGATGAGGGAAAATAGATTTAATGCATTATAAGAGAATACTTTTAAACCTTTGTTGTAATCTTGAAAGTAATGATTCCATATTTTTTATATCTTACTCTGCCAACCATTGTTAATGCTCTAGCAAGCTATAAATTTTTGTGATCTACTAACTTCACAAGTCTATAAGTTATAACATTATTCTCATGTACATTTTCTTATTCAATAATTGGATGGCTTTTTCCTTATAGAGAGAAAATATAGTGATTAATAATGTTGATAATAATTCTCATGTACTTTTTCTTATTCAATAATTGGATGGCTTTTTCCTTATAGAGAGAAAATGTAGTGATTAATAATGTTGATAATTTCTTTTATTAAAACGTGATGTTTTATGCTTATTTATAGTTTGCAATATTCAACCTCTTTATACATATAGACATATATATGATATTATATTAATTCAATATGAGTATAAACTAAATAAAAACATTTAATTTATTTCTTATAAAATATAAACTTTTTAATTATATTAAGGTAATTTTTAAGAATTATAATGATATTTTATATTTTTTTGAATGTATATTGGATTTTTTTGTGAAAAAAAAATTCAATTTATTGATTTAAATCAAAATATAATATAAGTTGATAGTTATTTGTATTTATGTAAAATGGATATTATTTTTTTTAAATAAATTTATTAGATTAAACATTTATATAAATAAAAAAATGAAAATGAAACATTCAACTTATTACATAATATAATGTATAACATTATTAAACACATAAAAATATTATTATTCCTTCGTGACAACTCTAGAATGCTTCATTGCATATACTATAATGTAATGCTTAGTTTCAATTAATAGAAAGGTGTTGATCTTTTCTTTGGAAAAAAATAAAAATTATTATATAAATAAAACTTGAAGATAAAAGTCCTATATTATTAAATTTAACATTAATATAATTAAATACCATATTCATTTATTTTAAATGTATAATAAAAATTAAAATTTATAAAAATCAAAATATAAATTAAATTACAACATTTAATCATATGTTTGAAATGTACATTACCTTTGATTTTTTAATTTATTAAATTAAACATCAATATAAATTGAAATACAACATACAAGTCTTATATATGTACAAAATTATTACATGAATATAAATACAAACAAATCAAATTAGAAAAAATCACAATGGAAGTTTCTGTAGAAAATATAGGGAAGTTTGATCCATTTGTTCGTAACTTGCATGAATGGATTGGAGAGATGGATGTCGAGCTTGGAAAATATGTGCAAAAATTGTTTGAAGAGATGGATGTCAAGCTTAGAAAATATGGATTATCAATCGATAAACTTCACATTCTTAGAAATATGTTTGAAATTGATCTAGATTTAATTTAGGAATAGGTTATGGAGTCCCTCTTTAGCATTGTAGTAGAT
Organism: Pinus taeda; assembly: GCA_000404065.3. Taxonomy (NCBI): domain Eukaryota; kingdom Viridiplantae; phylum Streptophyta; class Pinopsida; order Pinales; family Pinaceae; genus Pinus; species Pinus taeda. Next base: position 458,846 of record APFE031023799.1, on the reverse strand, counting down.
AAGAAGAAGCTTCAGTCAATGCAGTTAGAGCTTTAATGTCTAGAAATGAGACTTCCAGAATCTGAACATAGTGAACAAGATTTTTTGGGCCATCTCTGAAGTGATGAAATATACAAATGGGATGAAAATGTTTCTAAACTACCAAGGGAAAAATATGTAATTTCCAATTAGGAGAAAATGATTCAATAGGAAATAAATTTGGCAAGATCCAAGTTGGCTTTTCCATAAGAGATAATAACAAAGATTACTCAAGTAGTTGACACCTTGGGCATGATAGAGATATCTCACAATGAGATGGATTTTTTTAGAAAGGAATCAGAGTCTCTGAAATAATAAATTTCTCAACAAAAATAGGATATTGACACGATAGGAAAGTGTGTCTGATCCGGATTTAAATAGGAACGCAACAAACTACAGAGATAACCATAAATACAAAGATGTAGAGGAAATAATACTTCATTTCATTACTCTAAAATACTGAAATATGCTTACAAACAAAAATGGAAATAAACTAGCTAGGGTGATGGTAGCTTATCTCTAAGAAGAGATGTGGTGGATACATGCCTTTGAACTATGTTACAATGAGGCTTGAAGGCCTATTTATTGTTGAGAAACAATGGAAAGCCCTAAAAATCCAAAAACCTAACCCTAGAAGATGAAACACCAAACTGTGGGCAGTGTTTGGGTAAATTGGTACACCAACATCCCAGGGTCGTAAATTTGGCATACAATCTTCGTTTAATGCGCACAATATCTCCTTAGAAAGATATATCCGAGAACTACACCTTTGGGAACATGGATTGTCGGTGTTCCTAGTTTTCCCCAAAAACGTCATTTTTGGCCTCAAAACAGCTTAAGAATTTTAGGACCTGAAAAACTGCTAACAATAGTAAATTCTGCTCCAATTAAGGAAACTAAAAAGCTGAAAGAAATAATGGTAGGGGTCCATGTGGACTTGGCAGTTGGCCACCAATATCCACTTCGATCAATGTCAATCAAACGCAGGAAAATAATGATCAGATATTGATTCAGGACTTCAGTGATAGCTGAAAATTCAAATTGTTCATAAGTGCGCTGAGCCTGAATGACCAAATAGACCCAATCATCCTAATTCTAGTGCCATGAACGGTTCAAAAAATGGACACTCTATGGAGGAGTTATTGCATTTTAAAAATGCCTAGTAAACTACAAATTTATGAATTTTGGAAATATTAAGAAAATAATATTCCAAGGAATATTCACTAGAATATTCCCTAGAATATTCTCCAAAATATTTGTTGGAATATTCCTCCTGGATGGACCAATTAGGAGCCGACACGTGGTAAGCCTAGAGGCTACCACGTGGCCCTGAATTGGTATGAAAAAATATATTTTGGGTCAATCAAGATCGAACCCATGACCTCCTGCAGGAAAACAGGTGCTCTAACCATCTCCACTACAGGTTGTTTCTTGATAGTCTATGGTTGCATGTTAAATTTGTTATGTTACAGTTTGTGGTTGGGGAATATATCGCTAGCAGTCCTAGAACTGTGTTCATATGCGCCGGTTCCAAAACCCACCAGTAGTTAATGTTAACAAACATTATCCCTAACCACTGCCAGTAATAGCGATCACATGTGCACTCAGTCTGACGGATACGGTTAGTTAACCCGCCAGCTTAACCATATTTTCCCAGATAAACCGGCCATGTGCGCGCCTTCTAGCAGTTATGCTGATGGGTAATGTCAGTCAATGCTCAGGCCTGGTGCACCTCCAAAATTAGTAGAAATTGTCAAATTTAACTCTAGTTAAGTGGAGTTAGATAGATTTAGTGAAGGGTCTCTAGGAGAAATTAATTAAATGAATTCAAGATGAAATTTTCGACCTAAGAGAGTGAAACACGAGTCTACCTAGGCTAATTTTGGCCTTTTGAAGCCTTTGGAATAGTCCAAAGAAGCTGAAGAAGCCTTCTTCAAGGAGATTTTCATCCAGAAATATTTTGGAGCCTAGGGCTACTAGGGGTTGGAGGTTGTTGTAGGAGCTACCAGTATCCATTCTCAGCAAAAAAATAGTTGTTCCTGATTGTAATGAACCTTCTGAATCTAATGAAGGTGTTTTAGAAGCATTTGGAGACTTCCAAACGTCAAGATGTTGAAGGGAGGTTTCAAGCAGCCTAGAGGCAATCGTGGAGGAAGGCCTAGATCAGTGATGCAGTGCTCATTTTTAGCAAATGAACAATCATTTGTTGATGTTAGGTATGTTCTAGAGATAGTAGCAAAGATTTTAGAGACATCTGAAGTATTCTGAAGGAGTTTGTTCCATTAAGAAACTTAGGGAATCTCAGTGCACCTGCTGAAGGAATCAAGTCCAAGGGAGCCTAGATCTGCTTGCACAATGAGGACAACCATGAAAGAGATGTAGATGGTTTTCTAAGCTCGTTGGTTTAGTTAAGTAACCTTTGGATTTGAGTGTGGAGCTTGTAAAATGATTCAAGCCATAATCCCAAAGAGACAAGTCAAGTTGACAAGACCTCACGGAGACATAGCCCACTAGATCGGGGTGAACTCCTTATAAAATTTGTTGTTATGTGTGATGTTTATTTGTTGCATTTTATGTCTGATATATGTGTTTAATATCAAAAGAAACAAATCAAGTTAAAGCACTTAAACATATGAAAACAAACAAACACATACACCTATTTCAAGTACATAATTCAACAATTGTCAACATAAGCTAGATCATGTTTGTTTAAGCTTTGGAGTGGGAGGTTCTTCTAAGCATGACAAGTTATTAAAACCCTCATTTCAGATCAGATGGTATCAGAGTGGGATGCTTAATTAACAGAGCAATCTATTTTCCTGTTTGACTTGAAAGGTGTTTAAACAATACAAAGTATTTCACTGTTTGATTATTTGTAAACTAACTATTGTTTGAGTTTGCAAAGGTGAAGGGAAAGCTACAGATAGCTAAGTCCAGGACAGGAAAAGAAGGAAGAAGGGTTGAAGGCATTCTCCTTACCCCAACGAACTCAAGGCAATCCTTGAAGCAAAAGAGGTTTTGAATGGAAAATGGTTGTTTGAATAAAAGTTTTACTATGTAGTCATTTGGTTCAGTCATTTGGTTCAGGAATTCGTTAATAGATTCTGAATTTTGTTGAAGTTATATTGTTGATTTTTGTAATGACAACTTCTGCAAGTGAGTCCTAAAAATCTTCTTCCTTCACGAGATTCTTTTATGAAGGCTTGAGGCAAAAATTTTTCATCGTGATGAATATGGTGAGAGAAATGTATGAGGATGAAAGGAAGAGCACTAAACTTCGAGAGAAGTTGAATTCCATGAAGGAAGAGAAGCAGTTGTTTTCTGACCAATTGTAGGAAATGGAAAGCCAAATTCATATTGCAAATATGAATCTGGAAAGGATGCATGGTTTGGAGACATAACTCCTTGTTGTCGAAGAAGCCTTAGCCAAGTATCAGCTTGAAGAAGAGGTGAACAATTCTAGTTTATCTTCAAATTCTTATAAGAATGTTTATGTTGGTTCTTTTGAGAAACATATCAGAGTCATAGGGTCCAAGTTGATGTCCAAAATGGGATATGAAGGAAAAGGATTGGGCAAACATGAATAGGGTATTGTTGGGCCAATAATGGTTGAGGAAAGGCCTAAGTATTTCGGTCTTGGCTATGGGAAATATTATGGAGAAAGTTTGAGAGAAGCCATGAAGGCAATTGAAATAGTTCCTAGAACAAGTTTCATTACATGTTCTCTACCTCAAGGTTGTGAAGATTGTATTCTTGGGGAATGCAATAGTTTGAAACATACTTTGCAGGAAGAAGGTGTTTATAAACATGCACTTGAACAATAGAGTTTTGAAAGCTCTAAAACCATTGAAGGTATTAATGGTGTTCCAAAGGGAGCTTCTTGTTCATTCAAATCACCTCCTCATGATGGTAATAAAGGTGAAAGGGAAAGTTATACATCTGATTTCAATCATATTTCCTTTGATCATGTAAAGCATGGTGGAAAGGAATGGCCACATACATGAAACTTTGGAAGGAAAGAAGGCAAGAAGCCAAAGGTCCATTCAACAATGCAAATCATGTTGTCAAGAAGATGCACATGTGTTGTAGTTACTGCCATAAGCAAGGACACACTGTTTAAAGCTGTTGGACTCCAAATCCAACAATGTTTCCATGAAAGTTGAAGAAAGTGGAGAAAGAGTATGACAAGAATGGAAACGAATTTTCCATCATTGATATGTGTTAGGATGATCCACATGTTGATCTTAATGTGTAGTTAAAGGAAGCATCCTTGATGTGGATTGGTAAGAAATGGTTAGAGTCCTTATCCAATTAAAGTTGCATGTCTTTTGATTAAATACATTTCTTTGCTAAGGAAATGCAAGTTACAGTATGGAAAAGTTGAGTATCAGACTCGCTTTATTGCAACGAAAGTTATATTCATTTCAGCATTGAAAGTACATGTACATGTGATTGAGGATCTTGTACTTATGATTGTACTTAAGAGAAAGTTGAAAGATGAAATGCATGAGCACACGAATGATGATGATTTCCTAGTATTTTGAACATGTATGTGTGATTAATTTGAAGGTTTGATTACTTTGTTTTAAAGATGCATGTGATGTAATATTGACTTTGGCAAAGTTGATTTGATCTCCAAAGTTGTAAAAGGGAGATAACGATGAAGTGTTTTATCTTTGTAAAAGAATTGTTAAAAAAAAATTGTACATGCTTGATATGAAGGGTCAAATGTTTGGAACGCATGATTCTTTTCGACTTGTGATTTAGTTGATCATTTGTAAAGGAGATGTAAAGACATGATGATGATTGACATGATGTGAAAATTGTTTCTTTGTTGAAATAAAAATTTATTTCATCAAGTTCTTTTCTTCTTTCGACATCGTCTACAGAAGAAGATTTTCAGTAGCAAAAGTCACCATAGTTACCTTTGTCACTTTTCCATGGAAGTGGCTTGGAAGCGATGTTCAACTACCTTCTGTAGAATTTGAATGAGTTCAAGGAAGACAATTCTTGAGAAGAGGACAAGTGCATTTAGGAAGAAAAGTGTCATCTACCTTCGAGTTTTTGTTGAAAGGAACTAGTTGTGCAAGAAAATGTATGGAGGCTAAAAGAAGAGGGCGATGTACTCACATCTACTGTTCAAGTTAGTATATTAGTCTTTTGGGGTCCAAAATATTCCTAATGGGGAGGAGTGATCAGATATTGATCCAGGACTTTAGTGATAGCTCAAAATTCAAAGTGTTCAAAAGTGTATCAAACTTTTGTCGTTCTGATTTTGGCACCGTGAACGGTTGGAAAAATGGACACCATATCGAGGAGTTATTGCACTTCAAAAATGCCGAGTAAACTCCAAATTTATGAATTTTGGAAAATTAAAAAAAAAAATTCCAAGGAATATTCCTTGTAATATTCTTTATAATATTCACTAGAATATTCCTTTTGGATGGACCAATTAGGAGTCGACACATGGCAAGCCTGGAGGCTGCCACGTGATCCTGAATTGGTATTGCAAACTATATTTTGGGTCAAGCAGGATCGAACCCGTGACCTCCCATGGGCAAACAAGTGCTATAACCATTTCCGCTACAGGTTGTTTCTTAATTGTCTATAGTTGTGTGTTATATTTTTTATGTTAGAGTTTGTGGTTTGGGAATAAATCGCTAGTGGTATTACTAGCCAGCGGTCCCAAAACTATGTTCATATGCAGCGGTTCTAAAACCCACCAGAAGTTAACATTAAAAAACGTTATCCCTAACCTACACTAGTAATAGAGGTCACATGCGTGCTCAACCCGATGGTTACAATTAGTTAACCGACCAGCTTAACCATATCTGCCCAGATAAACCGCCCTGTCCACGCCTTCTAGTAGTTATGCCGACGGTTACGTTCAACTGGTGGTCACGCTTGGAAAACCTCCAAAATTGGTGGGAATTTCCAAATTTAACTCCTGTTAAATGGAGTTAGCCATATTTACTGGAGCATCTCTAGGATAAATTCATTAAATAAACTGAAGATGAAATTTTTGACCTAAGAGAGTGAAACAAGAATCTACCTAGGCTAATTTGGGGCTTCTGAAGCCTTTGGAATAGTCTAGTGAAGTTGAAGAAACCATCTTCAAGGAGATTTTCATCCATAGAGATTTTGGAGCTCAGGCCCACCAGGGGTTGGAGGCTGTTGCAGGAGCTACCAATATCCATTCTCAGCAAAAAACCAGTCATTCCTGACTGTAATGAAGCTTATGAAACCAATGAAGGTGTTTTTAAGAGGCAATTGCAGACTTCTAAAGGCCGAGATGCTGAAGGGAAGTTTCAGGTAGCCAAGAACCAATCATCGAGGAAGGCCTAGATCAGGGATGCAATGCTTGTTTTAAGCAAATGAATAGTCATTTTTTGATGTCAGATATGTGCTAGAGATAGTAACAGAGGTTTCAAAGACATTTGATGCATTCTGAAGGAGTTTGTACCATTAGGAATCTTAGCTAAGCTTAGTGCACCTCCTGAAGGAATCAAGTCCAAGGGAACTTGGATCCGCTTACACAACAAGGACAGCCATGACAGAGATGTAGATGATTTTCTAATCCCATTGGTTTAATTTAGTAACCTATGGAGTTGAGTGTGGAACTTGTTAGACAGTTCAATCCATAATTCCAAAGAGCGAAGTCAAGTGGACAAGAGCTCACGGAGACGTAGCCCACTAGATGGAGGTGAACTCCTTATTAAATTTGTTGTTATGTGTGATTTTTATTTACTGTATTTTATGTCTGATATATGTGTTTAATATCAGAAGAAACAAATCAAGTTAAAGCACTTAAACAAATGAAAACAAACAAACACATACACCTATTTCAAGTACATAATTCCGCAATTGTCAAAATAAGCTAGATCATGCTTGTTTAAGATTTGGAGTTGGGAATTCTTGTAAGCATGAAAAGTTGTTCAAACCCTCATTTTAGATCAAATAAAGTATGGGTCTATTTCAAATTCAATACTCTTGGGACATTGTTGTGTAATTCCTATGCATCTGAAGAGTACTGGAAATCTTTGGAATCATGGGAAAATGAAAAAGTATAAAAATATGGTCCTCTTGTGAGGGAAAATATTGAGGAAATGTATGTTCTACACACTGATAAGAAGACACTCGAAACTGCATTAAAGAAAACTATGGCGATTGAGGCAATTACACAAGTTGTGGTATGTGATTTGACTGAGAAGGTTTACCTTGCTGAGCAATAGAGAATTGATGCCCATAATACAATGGTAGTTATTTAGCTTGAAAAGCATGTTGTTTCATCATGATATTTAAAATCATCTTCAAAAAAAAATCTACACATTTTGGCGAGGCTACATCCTTGTTGAAACATGAATAAGAAATAAATAAGCTCTTTAGTGCCTTGAAAAAAATTGTCAGATCAAGTAAAGGATCATAAAGAAAATATTAAGAAGCTAGAGGCATATTTGAAGCCAAAAAAGATCTTTAATTCAGCAGTTGGAATCTTATATAGAGGAAAGCTCTGATTCTTTAAAGGAAGCAGAGCATTCCTTACAGTGGATTCTGAATGAAAATAAAATTCTAATTGATTATTGAGCTACAGAGAATTGATGCTCATAAGACAATGGCAGCTATTTAGGTAGAAAAGCATGTTGTTATATTTAAGATCATCTTCAAACAAAGTTTCTACACATTTTAGCAAGGCTACATCCTTGTTGAAAGGTGAATACGAAATAAATAAGGTATTTAGTGCCTTGAAAAAAATTGTCAGATCAAGTAAAGGATCACAAAGAAAATATTAAGAAGATGGAGGCACATTTGAAGCTAACAAAATCATCAAGTCAGCAGTTGGAATCTTAGATAGAGGCAAGCTATGATTCCTTAAAGAAAGCAGAGCATTCCTTACAGTGGATTCTTAATGAAAATAAAATTCTAATTGATTCCCATGAAGAAGCATGTTCGAGAAATGGATGCTTTGATATTGGAGTTTTAATATTCTGATTTTGAAGTTAAGGTTAAAGAGGAAGAACTGAAGTGTAACAGGGAGGGTCTTCAAGATCTACTTAGTAGACTAGCTAAATTGGAAGGAAGAAATATTTGTGATGAGAAAATGAAAGAACAACTTGAACCTAATCATTGCTCTTTCACTCTACTAGTTCTAGCCAAGTTAAAGGATATTCATGCGTTTGTTTTGGAAGGAGACACTTCATTGGGCTCTCTGCATGTTTCACAAAATGAGTAATCCAAAGAACTTAATACGTAAATTTTAGATATACTAATTGTATGGTGTAGTACAATACACTAATTATGATTTTTCCCTTGGATTGAAATCATAACCTCAACTTCTTACACAGTTTTTATAAGCATGTTTCTATTGCATGAAGACTTTAGAATTCAATTAATATAATATAGATGAACAAAGGATTATATTGGAGAGGGAATTTCAAGTCTATAAGTTGAAAAGGGGCTGCTATTTTTCAAGACATACACAAACTTGACCACTATGTTTTCCATGATATCAATTACTTATGTTAAGACTTTAATATTTGGTGAAAGTGGTAAAATAAATCAAAGAACCAATCCATGATTCTATTTTTTTTTTCAAGTACAGGAGAGATACCCTCCCCAAATATGATTTCCAAGGGTCAAAACCCAAAAGAGGAGCATAATCATACTGATCCTTCAATTATGAATAATTTAATTATCAATTCGTTACTTTGAAATTGATGTATTTGAACATATGTTAAGAAAATAGTTAACTAGGATTGTTTGATACAATGTTTACTTATTTTTATGGGACTAAGAATATGATATTAATAAAAATTCAAAAGTTATGGTTGGTTATGGGTTATTTGTGACTGAAGCATTAGAATCAAGGACACAAATAAGAATGTATATTTTGTCAATCAAATTCAAGTTATTTGAAAATTGGAGACCAAGCATTGTGACTCCAATGGAGATAAATATAGGTAACGTGAACCAATAACCGAGATTTCAATGGAATAAAGGATCATATCCAAATTGGAAATTGTAAGCTTTAATATCAAATTTATAAATTATTAGTCAAACCATGACAAGTTAGTGCAAGCTCATATATAAATATCAAAATAAAAGAGTAAGGACAATAAGGGAGCACCGCCAATGTTTTACTTTCACTTTGTCAAGGCAACCTATTGGGTGGTAAAAGAATTATTTTTTATTTTTTGGATTGATCATTACTAGGTCAATGTTGTCATGATTTGTGGCATTATTGGTTTAAGGAAGAGAATAATACTAATCATGGGATTAGTAAAATTAGCTTGATTTTTATTTTTTCATAGTAAAGGGCGTGACCTAATTACTTAATGTCTAATTTTCAAATATGTCATGAATACATTTTAGTGGGTATTATATAAATCCTTGATGCCGAAGGATTCATGGTACAACTTCAAAATTAAATCTAATATATGTTTCAGTACAAATTCAAACTTAATGATAATATATGTTTACTAATTGTAAGTCCTAGATTATGTCCCAATTGTTAGAAAATTATATATTATGGAGCAATGGAACACGAAATATTGCAGAAATATAAACACAGAAAACACATAAAACAAGAGAGATACAGATATATGTGGTTCACCCAGTTTGGCCTACGTCCACCCTGAACAGCCAGTCCTTCCTTTCTATTATCCAACAAAATGAATAGACACAACCTACAACAGATCCGCTATAATATCCTCTATTTCCTCTCACAGTCTCACCTCTCTACTTCTCACTCGGAGAATACACATCTATTACATAGCCTCAAATACAATGCCCTTATATAGAGAAAGGGGTTTCCTTCTAAGGCAAAAAACCCTAAACTAAACATAAGTTCTACAGTCACATCATCTACCTAATGAACGACCCAGATTGACTAGAAATTACTATAATTTTACAAGGCAATTTTACATTTGTTTTTAGCTTCGGGGGCGCTGCTCCTGAAACCCTTGCCGAGGGACCGCTGGCCCCTGGACCCCCCAGCCGGGGGGTATTGGCCCCCCGGAACCCTTTCGTAGGGGATAATTCCCCCATGCACCCCCCCCCTGTGTAGAGGGGTGTACAATATTCATGGGGTATACATTCAGTTGAAACAAAGACCTCTGAACAATCATGCTCCACTCCCAACAATCTTCCACTTGGGGAAGGATTGTAGCAACTCCACCACTGCTTCATTTGTTTGACAATGACTACTCTTTAGACCTAGCTATTTCTCATCTTCATCGTCATCCTTGAAGACCAATTGAAACTGAACATATTCTCGGTTTCTCCATGGTTACAAGTTTTGTTAGCATATTTTTAGGATTTTGGCTAGTGTGTGTCTTTTCCAGCTTCAACTCTCCATCTTCCAACATTGATCGTTCGAAATGGTACTTGAGCTGTATGTGTTTGGTCCTAGAATGAAATGATGAGTTCTTTGCAACATGAATGGTGCTTTGGCTATCACTATATAATGTGCCCATATCATGCTTCTTACCCAATTCACCCATAAACCTTTGTGACCAAATTATTTCTTTACTAGCCTCTGTAGCAGCAACATACTCTGCTTCTGTTATTGAAATTACAACAACACTTTGGATTTTTGAAACCCAACTAACAGTTGTTCCACCTACAGTAAATACATATCTTGTAGTGCTCCTTTTGTTATCTTTGTCACCTGTCATATCTGCATCAACATATCGCAATAGAGAAATGTTTGAACCACCAAAGCATAATGCTTGATTTGTGGTAGCTCCCAAATCCTTCATCGCAAATGAGTTTGCCAATTTCCTTTTGAGCACATTTATTTCTTGCATGTTAGACCCTGCAACAAGAATATCATCTACATACAATAACAATATAATATAGTTGCCATCATTTTGCTTTTTCAGATAAACACAATGATCAAAGTGGCATCTAGTATAATGTTGTTCAGACATAAACTTTTCAAACTTTAGATACCACTTCCTCAGATCCTGTTTTAAGCCATACAATCTCTTATTCAACCTACACACTAGTTTCTCCTTCCCTTTCACCTCATATCCTTATGGCTACTAGATATATATCTCTTCCTCCAAATCCCCATGGAGAATGGTTGTCTTTACATCTAACTGCTCAAGATGCAAATCTTCAACTACTACTAGACTTAAAATAGTTCTGATTGAAATCATTTTAACAACAGGAGAAAATATTTCATCAAAATCAATACCTTTCTTCTGTGCAAACCTCTTCACCACAAGTCTTGCTTTGTACCTTTGTTTTCATCCATCTTCGTCATTCACCCTATAAACCCATTTATTCTTCAATGTTGTTTTTCATGTAGGCAACCTAACTAAGTCCCAAGTCTGGTTATGCATTAAGGACTCCATCTCTTCTTCTATGGCTACCTCCCACTTCTTCCTGCTTTCAACCTGTATTTCTTCTTCATAACATTTGGGTTCACCAGAATTAGTCAACAATAAATAATATAATGAAGGAGAGTATCGTTCAGGGGCTCTACTTATCCTGCTAGATCTTCTAACACCACTTCCAAGTGTTTGGGGTGCCTGTTGTTGTTGTGGTTGTTGATTATTATTATTTTCATGCACCTTTACCTTTTCAGTGATTTCATCAAGAACTGCATATTTCTTATTTTCAATTTCCTGTTTCTTTTCCTGCAACTGATTCTTTTAGAAGACCTTTTCATTGAATATTACATCTCTGCTCCTAATGACTTTGTGATTTTCATAATCATATAAATGATAACCAAAATCAGGAACAAAATATCTAATAAAGGTACATTTCTTTGAGTTTGCCTCAAGCTTTGTTCTATTTTCTTTATCAATATGGACAAAGGCCTCACAACAAAAAGGCTTTAAAAAGGAGTAGTTTACATTTTCACCTGTCCATGCTTCCTTTGGAACACCACCATCCAAGGAACTTGAAGGCCCTCTGTTTCTTAGATAAACAACAGTATCTATAGCATCTGCCCAAAACTGTAAAGGCAATACTGCATGCAATCTCAAGCACTTTGCACGTTCCATGATTGTTCTATTCATCCTTTCTGAGACACCATTTTCTTGTGGTGTTCTTGGAACTATCTTCTCTCTGTGAATTCCATGCTCTGAATAGTACCTATCAAACTCTTTGCTACAATATTCATCTCCATTGTCTGATTCGAGACACTTCAATTTCTTTCTTGTCTCAATCTCAACCAAAGCTTTCCATTTCTTGAAAGTATCAAATACATCAAATTTATTCCTAATACAATAAATCCACGTTTTTCTAGTTGCATCATCAATAAAAGTAACATAATAATGAGATCCACCAAGAGATGATACTTGAGAAGGTCCCCATACATCTGTATGCACAAGCCCTAATTTT
>APFE031023799.1:414195-431735 GCA_000404065.3 Pinus taeda | reverse complement strand
TGAGGTCATTAATCCTTTTTGTGATGTTGGGTGAAATGCTTTACTATGAGGATCCAAAGTTTTTCCGAGCTGGGAGGTGACGTGTAATAAGATACAATACAATACATTATTTTGACAACATTTTTTCATGATCTAGCTGAGGTGGGCATTCCCATGCTCAGCTTTATAAATTCATTTTCAAGTACATAGGACAGACAATCGTCTGTGCGACAGACTGATGATATGGACACATCATCCTTTGTTTTGGATGATCATCTGTTCAGCAATGATGTACACTTGATGTCTTTATATTCCTGAATATATCGCAGGCCGGATGGATGAAACTAGATCTGGGGTCTTCAAAACGCGTTCAATCCTCACTCGGAGTACAAGTCGATCCATGTGAAAAATGTTCTGGAGTCGAACATGGAAAGACATCGCCTGATTACCAGCGAATGATGTAAGCTGTTAACAGGGAGGAGAGGAATCACCAATAATGAAAATGACCCTTAAGGTACTACAGTACAATTCATGTGGTGTGAAAAAAGGACTTGGTGTCGAACACCACGTAAAATCTCTCAGCCGAAGGTCATTGATGTAAACCTGTCGCTGAAAGTGAGAAACTTTCCATTGAGGCATGCAACCTTCAAAGTACTGAAAGGGTTGTTCCTAAATCAACTTCTTGGATAATGAGCTGATGTCGACAAGAAGTGACCTATCGCAGGAGGGCCTTATTGAAACCCACATTAATGACACAGAACGATGAAAATGATTTTGGAGGTGAAAACAATATGACGATATAGGGTTCAGGGTGGCGTTCATGAAAGAATGAAGCATGAATGTATTTCAGTGGGTGAGACACAGGTGAATTGTCTGAATGACTTCTCTTGAACATATCGGCGACACTGACGATGGATTGGTAGTGTTAACCCCAAAGATGGATGGTGTGGCGGACCAATGGTGATGACCAGTGAATGGAACAACCCAACCCGGCATGGATGTGGAAGGAAAGTGTCATGTTCAAGAGCGACTTGCTACCAATAAAGTTTCTTCAAGTTTTCTTCGCAATTTTCCCCAGTCATTACTGACCAGTACCTCTTTATTTTTTTCAAGCTTGAGGAGGATAACATATGCTTGTTCTATAATCCGCCCTTCCGACGAACCTGTTTCTAAATTTTAGCGAGTCTAGCAATAGTGAAATTCGTTCTCATCCATTTGGACGAGTTTGTCGCTATTAGGTTTTAACGAGTTTAATGACAAAGATAACTCGGTCTCTTTCAATTTTAGAGAGTCTGAAAGAAATGGAAAGGAGTCCTCAATGATTCTTTTTCATCATATAATCCCTTAAGTCCGAAAAAGTGTAAAATAATACAAAAGGGATGAATTTTCGGCAGTTTTAACGAGCCGAACAAAACAATCACTCGATCTTTTTGTGTAATAATCCCCCAGGTCCAAAAAGATTAAAATCTAGAGGAGGGATAACACTTATGATTTCTTTAACGAGCCGAAGAGGCCAATCGCTCGTCAATCTTTTCATATTTTACGAGTCAAGTGAAAAGAGCTTAAAGAAGATGCGTTTTCGATGAATGAGTGATGGTTTCAGGTAGCAGCTGATTCCAGGTAAGATTTGGAATTTTCCAATCATGGCAGTGTCACAAGGATGGCTAACAGAATCACTCTTCATAGATGTTCCTTGAAGGGATAAACAATCATATGGGGGTGAATGATAGGCTAAAAACAGAGTGGAGGTGATGGCAAGAACACGACCAAGGCTCAAAAGCTGGCGAGAAGGAATTCACAATGGTTATTTACCAGTTCATTTTTTAATGAGCTTAAATGCTGGGGGGAAACATTTGCTCATGACTTATGTTTATTTTTAAACAAGCTTGAACTATGCGCTAAAACTGCTCATGGAGGGTTTATGTTTTAACGAGCTTGAACTCTGCGACAACATTGCTCGCCAGTCATATGATAAGAATTTCTCATTCGAGATGCTATTTTGAGGTGGCTTACATCTCTCAAGCTTTGCCACGGATCCTTGCTTTATGCACGTTAGGAAATGACTAGCCTTATGGGTTTAAACGGTTAGAGGTCCTACAAATTTAAAAAATAAATAGCCGCTCTTCACTTACACACGGAAAGGTTTGCATGCCCCCAAGTATAGCGAAAATTTCTAGGTTACCAAGAAAGTTCTATCCAAGTAGCAAATAAAATGATTCCTCGGCGATGTCTATTGAAACATACAAAGGTTAATGGCGCAGATGCATTCCACTCACATAACTTTAATGAAGGTATCTTATTCCAACCTGATCCCATTTTCCTGTAAGATTGGGTTTGTCAGACTAGTCATATATCCTCCATGGAAACCTACTCTATACCGAAGGTTTTCCTGCCGAAACAGACCAGGGTGCATGCCCCCTGGGTTTCAGTCAAATTTTCCTGAATCACTCGCTCTCATCAGGTGGATGGACTAGAGATCGACGAGAAATTTCTTGCATGAAAAGACACTTTAGGGATGGCACTTGACTATTTGTGATGTGTGAATCGGAGAATGACATTTGGTCTATGAGCTTGACCATTCTGCCTTCGTGCGGAAAGAACATTACTTTAAAGAGTGAGGAGACAATGGCTCCCATGCAATAAATATAGTCACATACAAGGAGTAGATTATAACCTAAAGGTCCTTGAACTACCATAACGTTCATGTGAACAGTTTTCCTTCTCAAAGTAATGAGCACATTTGGAAGGATCCCTAAAGGTCGACTGGTTCCTTTGTCGAAGCCTGCCAAATTTCTCATTTCAGGCAAAAGCGATGGCGAACCAAGCGCTTTCCAAGTAGTTGAGGAAAGGATACTCACAAAAGCCCCTTCATCAATGTGGCACCAACCATGACCATTCTGTAATCTTGTACAATGATTCTGAATGGTACACTAGCTAGTAAATGGGGTCTGCCTAGTAGATTCCAGTCGAAGGAAATGACTAGGCTACTTGGTGGTGGGACCGAATAGACGACCGGGTATGACTCTGATGAACTTCTTTCCTACGATAAAGGAATGGGAGAACCACCCCCAAGTACATCGGGGTCTGTGTTGATGAAAAGAATTTGAACAGTGTCGTTGTCTTTCTCTTCAGTGATGGTATCATTTGAAGATGAGCACTCTGAAGGCAAGACCGGGTCAACTGTCATATTGACCCTTTGACTTTCATCTGGTATGGATTTAGAGGGTTTATTTTCAATGATAGATGCTGAGGCCGACCATAATGATGGGCCAGCCGGATTTTCAACCGGTGGAAGACTTAGCAAGAGTCTTTTATATCTGGGAGGAAGTCGTAGCGGTGAAACCAGACGATCATCCGAAACTCTTTTAGCCTCGTCAAGGAAGGGACAATGATGGATGACGTGATTGCCTTCACACAACTTACAAGGAAATTTGGGATTCCTTTTCTATCCATGTGCTTCACTTTCACTGGTTGATGGTGAGCATTCAGCATGATTGCCAGAGGTTGACGCTACCCGATTGTGCAAATGAGGAGACCAGTCCCTTAAGATCCGAGGGATGCAGGGACAATTTCGGTGATAGTGGTTTCCATTGCAAATGACACAAGTAGATTTAAGTTTTGACTGTGCAGTGTGAGGATTTTCGCTAGATGACGTTTGGTTGCCCCCTTTCGATTTTGGTTCCCTTTTCTTCTTTTCCTTTTTCTCTTTATGCTTCTTCTTCTTCTCAGTTACTTGATTTTTAGCTTTATCAGCTTTATCAAGCGAACAGGAAGGAGGAGAGGGAGAATCAGAGGAAGTAGAAGGTTGGGAGGCAACTCTAGTGTCATCTAGTTGCTAATTTGATTGTTCAGGAATTACGGGATTCTGAACGACAGAGGTAGAGAAGAGCCAGACAGGCAAACCAATTCTCAATCATGGAAGTGACAAAGTGGCCATATGGGGTGCACCAAAATCTCCCCAAGAGGAGAAGGGACTAGGATTTCTTCCAAGGGGAAATCCTTGGTTAGTAGACTCCATTTTCTCATCCTCAAGATCAACGGGGGAATTTGTGATGTTATTCCGATTTAAAATAAATTTTTAGATTCTTTGACACAACTTGTTTTTTCAATTTCATAGAGTCGAGAAAAAACAAAAGATGACTCTAGTCGCCTTCGATTTTTACTGAGCCTGAAGTGACAAGTGCTCAGAGGACCTTTTCCTTTAAGGAGTCTAAAAAGGAGAAAAACGGATTTCTCTAGAGATCTAGGTAGAGATGATTACCAAACCAATCGCAAAAATGCAAAATAATTTTTATGGTACGACAGTCAATATTCCCGAATGACGTGTTCAGTGCATTGTGATTGATAGGGCAGCAGACACGGCTTCCTAAGGATAAAGGATGTAGCCTATTGTGGGCTCCCAATATATACTCGGCGGTACATGGGAGCACAAGTCCGTACTGGCACTTGCTATCTCAGAGTGGAGGAACCACCCAACCAACATTGAAAACAATAGTTACCAGGTTTTACGACGCCCTAATACATCTCTAGAGTAGACCTCTAGATGTTGTGTGTTAAGTTCCAAAGCATTGTTAGATTCATTGAATTTATTTTAAGTTGATCTTGCTTAACAATTTGCCTTTTAGTTTCACCACGTGATTTGTACATAATTCCTAAAAATGCAGTCTAAGATGATAAACAAACATTTAATCTTCTTTCAGCAATGAAAATCCTAGCTACTAAGGGAAGAAAGTCAAGAATCTTTTCTTCACAGAGAACAAAGCACACACTAAATGCACAGTCCTAAATCAAACCAAGTTGTCGAAATGCAAATGCACATGCATGTATTTATTTTCAGCCTTCTTAATGTATGAATGATATTAAGAAAGCTATGTGCAAATTTGAATTACTTTTAAAGCGACAATACTCAAAAAAATTCTTGTTCAAAATGAAGTGAAAGCAAGAGAGACGCTTTGCGATTTTGAAATGAAAATTTATTTTCGACACTTCAAAACTACTAATTCAAATTCTATGCAATAGAAACTATATAATCGAATATCAAGAACAATGGGATTGCTTTCTAAAACTAAAAATGAGAGCTACGACACTTTCAAATCTAGAGACGACAGTTCAACTATGCTACTTTTTTGCAAAAGAGAACTAAAAATGATGCACAATACATAAAAACATTTACAATTCTTTGCACTAAGGAGGCAGAATAATGCAAGAGAAGGGGGTTTTCACAAAAGTAAACTGACTACAGACAGCAAAACTCCTGAATAGGACTGAAAATAGTGAGAAAAAACCACAGTCTAAGGGTAAAGTTAACCCTCCTTGACCATCGCACATGTTACACAGTGAAATCAGTATGCAGCGCACCTACTGCACTCGGGAAATGTGATGCATACAGATTGCCTTGAAGGCAGGCTGCGATGGTACTAGGGTGAGACTTCAAACAAGTTTCACTCAGATTTTGCACTTTAGTTCAGGTGTTTAGGCCGAGTAAGTAAAGATCAGTGTATGTAAAACTCAAGGGTGATCTAAAGAAGTTACTAGAGCCACCACTTAGGGAAATTAGATTGCTTGCAGATCTATTGTTTAATTCATAAACAAAACCCAGAGATAGACTAAAGCAGCATTGATCTACTTTGTATTTGTATAACAAATTCATTTCGAAGGCTAGCTGGCTTGACTTCAGGCTGCGTCTGTAAGTTTATAAAAGAAACAAGGATAGATAGGCTAACGAGTAATCTAGTCGCTCCCCAATGGAGACACGATTTTGTTTCGAGGAATAGTGTCTGCTCAGATGTTGATATTCCCACTAGATGGGTGGCTATCTTAGAAACAAACAAGTAAAGTCTACTATTGTTTTCTTTTATGGAAATAGACAAGAGGAGAACCAAGGGGACCAACCTGAGTCTTGCACTTGATTTCCTCTCTTTCTTGATAGAGCTTCGCTGCTTCTTCTTCATCTGCCCAGCTTCAAAAGAGAACTTGTGGAATCATAGCAACATACTACTATTGAAGAAACAAAGATCTATATCCATAAATAACACAGGATCAGATGTATGTTAACCATGTAAATGCATATATAAATGAGTACACAAGAATATGGAAGAAAACAAGAATAGCTTTATTAAGATGAAAAGTAGCAAGATGATTACAACCATATGCTCTGACCCAGCATCATCCTCTAGCTAGGAAGCCCTTCTTCACCTCAAGCAAAGCTTAGATCACCCAACACTATGAGTACACAGAAACCAACAAACTTCTCTATAAGATACAAAATTCCACCCTCTGGATCTCTGTGATGAGGGATCCATATATAGATGATTACAAAGAGGTGAGTCATCTTCTAGGATCTTGATTAGTGTCCTCTCTCTGATAGTTCCTGCTTCCAATTGGATAATGATGATCTCTTACTCATCCCTGGTCGAAAACAGAGAGGCATGTGTCAGAGGGGAAGCTTCTGGAAGATTCCATGATCTTCCACCTCACATTTTTTTCCCTTCCATTTGTCCATTCCCGACCATCGCACAGTACAGAGGAGCAAATTAGTATGCATTGCACCTTGTAGACTGGGAAGGTGATATGGATCACACCCTCTGCATTGAGCTTTCAGTATGGTCTAGTTTTGACCATTTATGAGCAGTTTTGAGTGGAGAACTTCTGGGAGATCATGTAATCAGTTGACCTTGTTCCTTTAGGCAGCGAAGCAACACTTTTAGGGACTTAGGAGCCCTCAGTTTATGGACATTTATGATTGGGTTGAAGTGCCAAAAAATGTCTATAACAATCTTGTTCTATAACTTTGACTTGATGATATCCACTATGCAAGTCTAGCTTGGAAAAATAAATAGCTTCTTTCAATTGATCTAAAAGATCATCTATGTGAGGAAGGGGATGACGATTTTTTATCGTTATCTTATTCAGTGCTTGGTAATCAATGTACATTCTCCACGAGCCATCTTTCTTTCTCACCAAGATGATTGGTGACCCACATGGTGATGTGATAGGTTTGTTGAATGCCTTCTTGAGCAACTCTTGCACCTGCTTCTTGATTTTAGCATTCTCTAAAGTGGACAACATGTACATCTCAATTTTAGGCAATGGAGAATCTTTCTACAAAATAATATCATGAACTATTTCCTTTTTGAGTGGAAGACCTTTTGGTTCTTAAAACAAGATTCATACTCTGAAACAACCTTTTCTAAATCAACTTGTTGTTTAGCATTACAGACCTCAAATATATTAGTTTTATCACGTTTCTTTCCCTTTACAACCATCATTAAGATTTTTTTACATGAATTTATAATTTGTTTCATCTGCCATGAGTTTATGAGAGTATAAGTATTCTTGAGCTTATGAGCTCTTACAAAGTATTCGATTCCATCTTTAACAAGTAGATACTTTTTCTCAGCTCTATAGAAAATGGATTTTCTATCATACAGGTAAGGACTTCCTAAAACAATTCCACATATATCCAAAGGAATTATGTCTAACTCAACCTCATCTACAAATGCTGACCCAAAAGAAAACTTGAGATCACATTGTCTAGTCACTTGTAGTTGTGCTTTATAATTTAACCATCCTAATGGGTATGGTTTCTTGTGAGGTGTAGTTACTAATCCCAACTTCTTTACAATTTCTTCAGAAATTAAATTTACTTGTGAGCCACTATCAAAGAAAGTATCAATCTTTTGATGTTTGGAAATAACTCGAATATGGAAAAACTCATGTCTTTTTCTCCCATTTTCTTCATCAAGAGTAGATTGTGCAAAATTAATAGTAGATGCTTCGGAATTCTTACGTTTTATACCTGTGGTTGCAATGGTTGTTTCTTCTCGTGAGTCTGACCCCAAAAATTTCTCAATAGCTGCAACAATCTTCTTTTTCTTACCCTTGAACTTCTTAGGTCTCAGCTCTCGATGCAGAATCCAATAGTGCTCCTCATCATGCCCATTATTTTACAGTGAGTGCATAAAGCCTTGCTTTTCTGTGCAATGTTAGCCTTCCTTACTTTCCGTTTCTACTTTCTTTTCTCCTTATTCTTGTTTGCAGTAGGTTGGGATGATCCCCCAACTTTTGAACTTCCATTATTTCCTCTAGCTTCTAGATGAGTAGCTTGTACAGACACCTCATCTATACTAGTGGGATTAAACATGAGGATAGTGTCCCTCATGTAGCTGTGTAGACCATTAATGTAATTCAACAGAGTCTCAGGTGAGTCTAATGAGATTCCTAGAATCAATGCTCTCTTTCTAAATTCTTGAGTGTATCCTTGTACACTTTTCCCTTTCAACTGTCGAAGAGTTTGCCAGCTCATCATGGCTTGTTGCATGTAGGCCAATGGATAGAACTGCTTTCTTATTGTAGAAACAAATTCACTCTAGACAGAGATATTCTTACCATGTCTCTTCAGGCCAGCTTAGGTCCTGCCTTCCCACCAAACCAAGGAAGTGCCTCCAAGGCTTAGGCATGCTAGTTGAATCTTTCTCTTGTCTGAGTCAATACTCTACACTCTGCAATAAACATCAATTTGTCCAATCCAATTGTCTAACTTTTCTGCATTCAACTCTCCATCATGCATAGGTAAATCAAATTTAACATCTAGTTTAATCAAAGATGCCTTCTTCTTATGTTCAGGGATATTAGGAGTTGTCAGAAAGATTTCTTCTTTCCCTTTTCCTTTTGAGTGGTCATGAAACTGAGAACCACATTCTCCTTTTCCTTGTTTAGACCCTAATGAATCTTCATCCTTATGTTTTCTAAAGTCCCTATACATTTCTTCTACCATGGACATTATAGCTAGGAAACTATCTATGGATTGAGGGTTTGGCCCCATAGAACCTGCTTCTGACATTGTCTTCTGAGGATATACTCTCCCAATTTCAGGATTAGTTTCGACCAACTCTCCTTCTCCTAATTTCATCTTTGATCTAGTTAGAATTCAACAACTAAATCTAACACAAGCTTGTCTAACCTTAACAGCCTAAATCTCTAATACAACTTGATCTAAAAATCACTTGTGAGTGATCCTAGTTAAATAATTAATGAATGAAGGTATTACAGACTCATGTGTTGGTGTGTGTCTATGTTATTTTAGGCAACAGATCGATCAGATTGCAAAATACATAAACACTAGAAAATGTAAAATAGTAAGGAAAACACAGTAAGCAAATACAAAAATACAATGCATTAATAAGGAGTTCACCTTATTCTCCACGGCTACGTCTCCACTCTAGCTTCAGTGGTGGCCTTCTTTCATTGTGTCTTTAAAGCAAATATTTATAGTGAGGAGCTCGATTTGAGTCTCCTGAAATAGATGATGCTTGGTAGGGTGGTTCTTGGATTCCCCAAGCCACTAAAGTGCATAGACTCTTTCCTTACCAAATCTTGACCTCTCGGGTCTTTAATGGGAGGAGCCCAATGTGGTACTCAATTCTTGACAGATACTCTTAGGGATTGCTTGAACCTCTCAAGCCTTCTATCTACTCGATTCTACCTTATATTGCAAGTCAACTCGAATCTCTGTTTTTCCGCCTCTTGCTTTATTGTCTCTTTTATCTTTTTTCACTGTTCCCTTCTCTAGTTCTTCCTTGTTCTATTGTCTATATGTTCATGGCTTAAAGCCAATTTATGCTTGAATGTTCGCTTCCTATTCCACCCCTTTAGATCGCCTGCTCCTGTTCGCTTGGAGTTCCCTTCATCTACGTCATCACCAATGTTTCACAGGGAAGTGGCCACTTGTCTTCTCACAAACTACGCCAGATCTTCCTCAACAGTTCAGTATTTCGGTTACGTTGTGAAATGATTCATCTGTGAACTCAGTGGTCAAATCGGACTTCAGATTTTTATATGCTGTAGCTAATTTTCCCTTCAGATCTAGTTTCTCCATCTGGTGTAATCTCCATCACTAGATCTGGAACCCCTAGATCCTACAGTGTTTGCTCTTTTTGCACATTGACTTGCTCGACTGTTAACCTATGATGAGAGGCAGTTTTCTCTCTCATCCACTGGACATGCGTCGTGCAATGTATGGAATTGCTTGTCCTCTTGCCAAATCCACTTACTGCCAATATGCCTCCGATATTCTGCCAGTTTTGGAGGGTGGACCTTGCCTTTTACCTTTTTGCTTTCCCTATAGTTTCCCAACTTCCCATGTGACCGAGCACTCGAGACTTTTCCTTCTCGAGGGGTTTTTCCCAGTAAGCGCTAATTGTGCATTAGAAATGGCATCCGTTTTCGGATCTAGACTTCCTAATTGCTAGTTTGCATCCTGCGCGGTCTCCATGGGTCTCAGTCAGCATGCTTTGACCGAGGTCTGCATTGTTCCTTACTGGCTACAAACTTCCACTGTCCAAAGGTATTCCTGTTAGCTCTTTGTTCATAAATTTTGAAGTCTATTCTGATATGATATAGTCATAGCACTTTGCTAATTTTCATGGATCCAATTTGGATCTCTCATGTTTATTTTGTGGTAGAATCTTAGTGAGAATATCAATAGGGTTCCTATCTATATGGATCTTTTAAAAGGATAACTTTCCTTCCTCCAACATATGCCGGATCCAATGGTACCTTAGGTCAATGTGCTTGGTTTTTGAATGAAATACTACGTTTTTTGCCAAGTGAACGACACTCTGACTATCACAATATAAAAAATAGTTGTCCTACCTTATTCCTATCTCTCCTAGGAATTGTTGCATTCACAACATCTCTTTACAAGATTTTGTTGTAGCTATGTACTCTGCTTCTATTGTAGAGAGGCCTAGTATTTTTTGTAGCCTTGACACCCAAGAAACTACTAGACTTGCAAATGTATACAAATAACCTGTAGTGGACATTCTGGTGTCCATATCTACAGCCATATCTACATCTATAAATCCTTCAAGCACAGTCTCATCGTGACAAAAACATAAACAATAATGACTAGTACCCTTGAGATACCTAAAAATCCATTTTACTGCTTGCCTATGTTGTTTGCTTGGATTGGCAAGGAACCTACTCACTACTCCCACTGAATATGCAATGTCTAGTCGTGTGCATACCATGGTATGCATCAAGCTACCAACTACTGAAGCATAAGGAATCTTTCTCATCTCTTCTTTCTCCTTCTCATCACTAGGATATGATTCAATACTCAGCTTCAAGTGGCCTACAAGGAGTGTACCAACTGGCTTGGCATCCTTCATATTAAACCTGTCAAGCACCTTCTTGATATATTTTTCTTGTTACAGCCACAATCTTTTGTTTTTCCTGTCACGCATAATCCACATGCCCAATATCTATTGTGCTAGTCCCAAATCCTTCATTGCAAGTTTCGTACCCAAATATTTCTTCAACCTATTGATATTATTCTTATCATGCCCAACAATCAACATGTCATCCACATATAGCAATAATATGACATACTTTCCTTGATCATACCTCTTGATATGGACACAATGGTCAGCTTCCAACCTCTCAAAACCATGTTCCAACATGGATGAATCAAATTTCTTGTACCATTGTCGAGGTGCACGTTCCAGACCATAAAGAATATTCTTCAACCTACAAACAAGGCCTTCTTTCCCTTTTTCTATGAAGCCTTCTGGTTGATCATATAAATTTCTTCCTCCAATTCACCATGAAGGAAAGAAGTTTTTACATCTGAATATTGACATTCTAAGTCTAAAGCAGTAGCTAGACCAAGAATGACTCTAATGGATGACATTTTAACAAGAAGTGACAAAATTTCAGTGAAGTCAATACGTTCTTTTTGGGCAAAACCTTTCACCACCAGCCTTTCTTTACACGTCTCCTTCTCTTCATCACCTTCAAGCTTAATCCTATAAAACCATTTGTTTTGTAGAGCCTTTCTACCTTTTGGGAGGTTTACCAACTCCCAAGTTTTATTTTCTAGCAAAGAGTTCATTTCTTCTTCCATTGCTTTCTACCATTCTTCATTGTGCTCAACTCTGCAGGCTTCTTGAAAACAATTAGGCTCACCTTCATCACTCAACAAAATATAGTTTGAAGGAGGATACCTTTGTGAAGGCTTATGAGGCCTAGAAGGTTTGGAAACCAACTATGGTGGTGCATTATCAGGTTGAATCTCCTATAAAGGTTCCTGCAAGATTCCTTCTTCTTGTTGTTCATCATTTTCCACTTGTTGTTCTTCATGCTCTTGAATTTGCTATTCATTTCCTTGTATTGGTGGTATGTTTTCCTACTACTCTTCAAACCCATCAATAACCTTCTTGACCTCCAACTCACCTACACTCCTCTTGAACATTTCTTACTCATTAAATATAACATCCATGCTTCTAATAATTTTATGTTTGATAGGATCCCATAGACGATAACCAAAATCTTCATTGGCATATCCCAAAAAAATGCATTTCATAGATTTATCATCTAGCTTAGTTCTATTTTCTTTGGTAATATGTATGAATGCTTCACATCCAAAGATTTTCAAGTGAGAATAATTCAAATACTTACCAATCAAAACTTCTTTAGGGATACCGCCATCCAAGGTTGTAGTTGGAGATCTATTTACGAGGTAGCGAGCGGTCCTGACTGCTTCAGCCCAAAAATTCTTCACCAATCCGGAATTGGAGAACATACTTCACACCTTTTCTAGAATGGTGTGATTCATCCTTTCTACGACACCATTCAGTTGAGGAGTACAGGCACAATCTTGTCATGTTTTATGCCAAAACTATTACAATATTCCTTAAATGCATTTGAGCAATATTCTCCACCATTATTTGTTCTTAAACACTTCAGCAATTTGTTGGTCTCTTTGTCAACAACAACATGGAATTTTTGAAATATTCCAAACACTTCACTTTTACTTTTCATAGGATATGCCCAAACCTTCCTGGATGCATCATTTATAAATGTTAAAAAATATGATGCTCCTCCTAATGATTTGATGTTAACAGGCCCAAATACATCTGAGTGTACCAATTCTAACATATTTATCTTTTTGTCATGGCCACCTCTAAGGAATGAAAACCTTCTTTGTATACCATATATACAATGCTCACAAAGATCAAGATTGTAGGATCTCAAACCTAGCAATAAATATTTAACAACAAGGATTTTTAAGCCCTTCTCGCTCATGTGACCCAAACGCTTATGCCACAGATCTGCTGAATTTCCTTCTTTTGTGAGAGCAACTAAATTTGATTTTCCTATCAGTGTCTTCAATGCGTATAATGTTCCTATCTTGGGTCCTTTGGCCATGAGTAAAGCTCCTTTGCTAATTTTCCACTGTCCTTTTCCAAAGCTTGTGGAATAACTTTCATCATCCAGTGGTCCCATAGAGATTAAACTCATGCGCATTTCTGGTACATTCCTAACTTGTTTCAACAATATATCTTGTCCATCTTTCATCTTGAGCTAGACATCTCGCACTCCAACAATACTACAAAAACAATTATTCCCCAAATGCACTTTACCATAATCACCAGGATTATGAAACAAAACTATCTTTGTATGGGGTTACATGATGAGATGCCCCAGAGTCAAGGATCGAATCAAAGCTACTACTATATGTATATACACATACATCCTCTACTAAAACAATAAACAACACATCACCATCTGCGGCTACAGTAGTAGTCTCACCTTCATTTGTGCTGGATGACGTGTGATTTGTATTATATGGTCTCTGATACTTTTGTCCTTTCTTCCAAAATCAACATTCTTTCTTCATGTGACCAGGTTCACCACAATGAAATCAGATGAACTTACCTCTCCTTGATTTTGATCGGCATGTCGATCTTTGTCGCCCTTGTCGGCCTCGATCCATTCTCCTACCACGATCAGCTAGAGCTAAAGCTTCTCCTCCCTGGTATTCCACAATTGACTTGTGTCGTAGTTCCTCATTAATGAAGCTACTACTGACATCATCAAACTTTAGGGTACCTGCATCTGTTGAAGTGCTCATAGCTACAATTAAATTTTCCCAACTATCTGGAATGTAACACATTAGAAAGATGGCTCTAATTTCATCATCTAAAATGATTTTAATAGAGAAAAGCTGGTTAGTAATAATATTAAATGCATTCAAGTGCTCAGGAACTGAAGCACCCTCCCTCATTTTGAGATTATAAAGCTTCTTCATCAAGAACACTTTGATTGATGTCGTGTTTTTCTCATATAGATAATGGAGCTTCATCCATAATCCTTGAGCCCTCTTTTCTCCAGACACATTGAAATACACATTCTTTGCTATATATTGGCGGATTTTTGCAATTGCCTTTCTATCTAGCTTATTCCATTCTTCATTTGTCATCAATGACGGTTTCTTTGTTGTTTCCTTAATCGGAAAATACTAATTCTTCAAAATCAGTATATCCTCCATCTGTGATTTCCATAGGCAAAATTAGCCCTTCTCAACTTCTCCATATCTGTAACTGTTGTCTCCATTTTCAATATATTGATGCCCAAAAACAAAACTCCACCTAAAAATAAAACATTAATTATTACTCTATATAATTCAGTAATAATGACCTTCCTCCTTTTAAAATACCATTTTCAAAATTCCCACTCCTTTTTAAAATATACTTTTCAAAATTCCAATATATAATTATGTAAATATAAAAACATATATAATGTTTTAACCTTTTCACATTTCACACATACATATGTTGGCTTATATACGCGCAAGCATGATGAAAAAAAAATTACCAACTCCACATAAAGCACTTACGCACTCCACATTTTAGGCTTCATGGCTGGTTTCACCATATGTCCACGGCCTTTTTATTTCTTGCAACAACTTTCTCAATGTTCCTCAGCTATTTCCTGAATAAATCTTTTTCCTGGACTCTCTTCTTTGTAGCAATTTCCAATTTCCTAGACAAATCCTTCAACAGCTCCAGAGGTAACAACCAATGTTTTAGTGAATGCTGTGAGAGTAAGGTGACATCACTGAGTTTCTTGCATAGTGGATATTCAACCCTAGCTCTGATACCAGTTGTTAGTTCAGAGCATACATAACACACATCAGATTTTTAGTCCGAGACCTAAATGGCAATAGCAAAGTACAATTTTAGAGACAGACAAATGGAGAAACAACAAGATTACTCGATCACAAACAACGGAATAGATAAAACAATCTATTGAGAAAAGAAATCACTTTGCATTATGTAACAGGCCTAGACTTTGGCTTGCTTTCCTTGACTAGAGCAATTACAAATTTATAGAGGCTAAAGAAAGATCTAGAATCCTGCATGTGATTTAGATGGAGATCTAGAAACAAATGGCAGTGTAGAAGGATCTAGAATCTTGCATGTGATTTATATGGAGATCTAGAAACTAAGGGTGGTGTAGAAGGATCTAGAATGATAAATGTGATTTAGATGGAGATCTACAAACTAATGGAGGTGTAGAAGGATCTAGAATCCTGCATGAATTTGGCTTCACACTTAACGAGATGGCCTGGAAATAAATTAGGTTGTTATTGAAGCTAAAGAAATGAATACGCATTCAATTATATTGATTGCGTGAAGATAGAAATAAAGAAATACAGCTGACCACCAAAAGTAGAGGACCAGAAAAGGCCTGCACCAAGGTTATTTGCATGAACATTCCAAATTTTACCCTAAGAATTTCTTGAAAACAATATTAATCTTTTACCCAGTTGCTTTGCATGATAATTTCAAGAAAATCATCACAGGCCTTTTTCGTTTAAACGTTGATCCGCTCCTTTAACAGATCGCAACTTTCTTGAAATACATGACAGATGGCCTTGGTGGCTTCAAACGAATAGTTCGATGTTCTTTCATATTAGCAGTGAAAGTTTTTGGATGTTTGGAAGCATTTTATATTTTGTGTGGTTGTGACTCTTGGTTGGTTCCTCTGTTTCTATATAAATTGTCTCTGTGTTGTGTGTTTTTACCTTGTAGCCTATCTATTTCACCATTTGCATTTGCAGTAAAAGTTCCTCGTCTTGTGTAGGATATTTGATTATATTTGAAGTGGAAGTGCTTCATGTTGTGAGAGCAGATGTTATTTAAATTTTAATTCGACCAAGAGGATCAAGGAGAAGGGATGCATGGATGAATGAAATTCGATATCATGAATGGAGGTATTCACACGGGAGAGGAGGGAATAAGAGAGCTGTAACAGTGAAATTTATTACCATTATAATTGAAAGGTATGTTGTATTTATTCTTCAGTTTTAGTTGCATAGACTAGATTACATAAAAAAATTAATTTTCATGTCACTTATTTCTATTACGTCTCTTCCTTCAGTACCTCTCTTTTGTTTCTATTACATCTCCTACTTCACTACCTTTGTGGCCCGTTGTTTTGAAATATTTATGCTCAGTTATTTCTCTCCCTTTAACATTAATTGTTAGTCAGCAATCCCATTAATTCCTCGTAATTTTTTGTGTTATTTCAATCTTATAGTTTTGTTCATGGTCCCTAATCACATTAATTACTTATGAATAATCTAATATTATTAGATATTTTTTCTCAGTCTTGATAAGAAATCTATTTAATCTTATTGCAATGTTCTTTGTTATAATAATCTAATGTTATTGGATCTTTTTTCTCAGTCTTGATAAGAATTTTCATTAATCTTATTGCAATTTTCTTTGTTTTAAAGCTTCCCGGCTCCTTATACCACAATATCTCAAAGCTTGTCCCAGCCCCCAAAACATGAACAAATGTCTAAAATTTGCCTCTTAAAGTTTGGGTAACCTTTTATAGCATTCTCCTATTTTTTTCCTCTTCCAACAATGTAATATAAGCTTTTTGTGCATTTTCTTCAAAATTGAAACTCTATCATTCTCTATTTTACCTTTTCAGTTGTTTTTTCTCTGTTACAACAATGTACTATAACTTTCTTGTGCATTTTCTTCACACATAATGAATTATGCTACCTCTTTCATAAGCTTCGAGACTTTTCCTCATATCTTGAATATATTTTCTAAGTGATTACAAAGTAGTTGCTTCTCACTATCATCATCTAGTGCTTTCTTAAAACGATCCAATGCCTCTTCTTGGGGAAGACTTTCAATAGCATATAATTCTCGTTTTACTTCAGTTATTTTTATGGATGATTTCAAAAAGGTTAGAGTAAATATTAAATTTATTCAATAAAAATTATATTAAATTATTTATTTTTTGTAAATTAGATGATATAAAATAATTTATTCATGAGTAGAATTGTTTTATTTTTTTAAGATAGATGAAATAGATGCCTTTGTTTATTTAGAGATGAAATGAGGCTTAAAAGAACATTTTTTCAACTTAAAACAATTTTTGTTTGTTTATATGATATGATAGTTGTGTTTTTGCTAATTAGATAATATGATGTTGACATTTTTGCAAGTTTTGTATATAATTATGTATGTATTTGTTTTAGTTTTATAAGATGATATAATTATTGTGTTTCTTAAATAATACAATGATTATTGATTCCAATTCATAAGATATTTTTGTTTTCTACATGACGTGGATTATATTTGTTAAATGATATGATGGTGATAATGAGAGTAACGGGTGGGAGAGACAAGGGGGTCGAGGAAAGAGAGGGAGTGGGGATAAGGTAGGAG
Organism: Pinus taeda; assembly: GCA_000404065.3. NCBI lineage: Eukaryota > Viridiplantae > Streptophyta > Pinopsida > Pinales > Pinaceae > Pinus > Pinus taeda. The sequence goes on along the minus strand of APFE031023799.1, from coordinate 414,219 downwards.
AGGGAGGGAGAGAGAGAGAGAGAG